>CALNXI010002736.1:4160-64934 GCA_942486025.1 Porites evermanni | reverse complement strand
AAGCTCTTTTTCCTTTTTCACAGCTGTAATCGATGATGTGTAATCGATGTCGACGTAATCGTGGTTGCGTGCAAAAGTTCCTTTTCACCAAATTGTCAGCGTCACGCCATCAAATTCACACTCACGAAGCCATTATCAGGCTTTTATCAGACAAAAATACGTGTTAATTCGATTAACAAATAAAATATAACAATAAATTTAACATTTTTTCAAAGGGATTCATTCCCTCATAGACGAATAGCAAGCTTTCATTCAAAAGCACTAGTTAACCTTTTTACTGAAAGGTTCTTAACATACTGCTTGGGGAATCCCCTAGTCTGATATCATGCAGGGGAAATGACCCGTGTTGGCCATGGGAAAGAATACATGGAGTAAATCATGTCTGCGGTATAAGCGACGGGAAATTTAAAGCTTTCGGTTTCATTCTTGGTTGGAGTTTCCACCGACTGACAAACTATTGTCATCTCTATTTCTTTCTTTTCGTTGCTTTTAAAAACTATACCTTGAAGACATTACTATCTTTACCACTTAAACATTGTACACCATAATCTTAAATTCAATTTTAGATATCGATTTGACTTACAAAAAACTGTGTTTCTTTAGCTAATGCACCACACCAGAAAGCTTCTTTGTTTTAATAGTGGAGCCTGTAACAGCCTATAGAAATTTATATATTTCATAAACGATACTTCTTCCGGTTAAAAACTCAAGATTTCTTCATTGAGTCAGCGCATCCAAACGATTGCGTAACAGCGGATGAACTAGTATACAATCAAAAAAGGGATAATATGCGCCAGGTACTATAAATTAAAGCAATAAGATTCGTTCGTCTCTATACGTGAGGAGGCCAAAGCTTGAAATCAGAGAACGGTACCAAACCCGGCTTGAAACAGATGATAGGATCGAAGAATGTTCACACATACACTTCATCTGCTCCCGTAATAGGTAACCTTTGGAATGTCTTGGACCTGACTTCGGCTTAATCAACAATTAGATTACTCGGTTCGANAATACATGGAGTAAATCATGTCTGCGGTATAAGCGACGGGAAATTTAAAGCTTTCGGTTTCATTCTTGGTTGGAGTTTCCACCGACTGACAAACTATTGTCATCTCTATTTCTTTCTTTTCGTTGCTTTTAAAAACTATACCTTGAAGACATTACTATCTTTACCACTTAAACATTGTACACCATAATCTTAAATTCAATTTTAGATATCGATTTGACTTACAAAAAACTGTGTTTCTTTAGCTAATGCACCACACCAGAAAGCTTCTTTGTTTTAATAGTGGAGCCTGTAACAGCCTATAGAAATTTATATATTTCATAAACGATACTTCTTCCGGTTAAAAACTCAAGATTTCTTCATTGAGTCAGCGCATCCAAACGATTGCGTAACAGCGGATGAACTAGTATACAATCAAAAAAGGGATAATATGCGCCAGGTACTATAAATTAAAGCAATAAGATTCGTTCGTCTCTATACGTGAGGAGGCCAAAGCTTGAAATCAGAGAACGGTACCAAACCCGGCTTGAAACAGATGATAGGATCGAAGAATGTTCACACATACACTTCATCTGCTCCCGTAATAGGTAACCTTTGGAATGTCTTGGACCTGACTTCGGCTTAATCAACAATTAGATTACTCGGTTCGAATTCACACGCTGCTTGCGAGTATGCTTATTCAAAAGCTTTTCCTTACTCGAGGTAACTTCGTAGCTGTTCTTAAAAGGAACTTGAAAATCGCTTACATTGCAAAATTGAAATTTGCTTTAAAAATCGTTTCCATTTCGTAAGTTACATACCAAAAGACCATTTTCTAGGGATTGCTTTACCATTTTTATGTTTTAAAGGTAATCCAGTTTTCTTTGTAACATTCCTAAAGTCTCAATATCAAGATGAATCAATGAGCTACGATTACACACTCTGACAGTTGTAGGAAAACGTCACATTGTTCAAAGTTTATTTTGAACACCCCTATTAGCTCAATAATTATTTATTTAAAATAGCTAATAACGTGTTCGTCATGAGTATTACATTTTCACATATCTTTTTCTTTCATTCATTAATGCATCCATTTATCTTTCTCTGAGGCTTTTTATCAATATTACGCCGTAATTTCTAAAAGGCCTGGGTACGAGATTAAAGTAGTCCTAAGACTCTCCCTGTCAATTACCTGCCAGTTTTACCATACCGCCTGAAATCGACATAGCCACCGGCTAGCGATTGATAACAATTAACGACGACATTATCCAAGACCTATAAACTAAGGTAGACTTAGTATAAGAAGTTATTTGTCTTTCAAGCTATGATGCCAGTGATGGTATTGTTAAACAGTTGTTCTGTTTTGCAGTTTCATCTGTGGTTGACAGAAAACAACGATAAAAACATGATCATGCTGGCTCTGCTAATAACCTTGTCGCCGCTTCAGCGGATGGCGTCCTTGGAAGGCAAAGCTAAAGCCATGCATTGGTCTTTTTTATTCTGACATCGTAAGCTCAGAAACCTTTTTGTAGCGGGTTTTTTTAACATAAAGAGCAAGGGAATTTAGTCATTGCTAATTAAGGTTTAAGCCACGAATTCTCTCAGCATTTCTATGGCCTGTAGGGTGAGCAGTAAGTAAATGGGTAACCTCAGTGTTAATACGTATCAATGACAAAGAAAGATGTCAAAAATTTAGCTTCCATGCCACATCAAAAAATGAAACCCCTCTTTGTTTTGTAAATCGTTTTTAGCTTCTCTTACGTTAAATGCCAACTTTCTGCTGATATACAGAGTAATAGTATTTCCCTTTTTTTTTTCTCTAGCCTTTTCTGCAGCTATGTCAGACAATGTCTCGTTGGCTGAGCAAACAACATGCATAGATTCTGAGTCTGAAGATGACTGGTATAATATCGATATCTTCAGCCACGTTCAATCAGAGATGGATGAGAACAATGTATCCCACAAGCAGATTTTTCTATACGTAACGAGAGCTGGTGTGGACAGAAAAACCTTTCTGCAGGTACATAACCTACTCAGGGAACTAGGATGGTATAAGAATGTAGCCGAGTTCGCACCCTAGCTATTGTCCACATCATGTGTGGGTTGTTGTTTATTATTGGTTATCGTCATCATAATGTTAAATGCAGATGGAGGAATGAAAATCATATCAGTATCAATCGTCATCAGCTTAAACAAACTGGCTATTGTCATTGTCATCAACGTTATTCTTCACCGAGCCTCTTAGTTATATCGACCCCTTTATTACAAGTCACCTTTTTACATTGAAATAATTCATTCAAACTTAATGTCTGTCCCATTTAACCAAGGTTCTTCACCAATTAACTTCTAAGCGTTGATTGAACGCTTGCTTTCTTAGGAGGAAAAGATCAGGATCCCACTAATCACTGTTTATTCAAACAATTTCTCCTGGAGAAAAACGCAGGGACCAGGGACTCTTGTGGCGAAATTGGAGATGGGATCTTTTCAAGCAGTGAAAAAGGTAATACTTCTATACGCAGGTAAATGTTGGCAGCCTTTGAATTTGGGCAAACTTATAGTAAAGGTACTACAAAACAAAAATGAAATATATGGAAGCCAAGCATCAGTGGATCCAATAACCCAAACTTTACTGAACTTCTCCAGGGTTATGTGGAGACAACCGGAGTGTGAACCTTTTTTATATGATTACTTAAGAATCAGATTGAGCTGCAAATGAAATTGAAATATCTTCTTATTATTACGAAAAGCAATTAATAAAAAAATGGGAGAATCAAAGCACATTTTGATCCAAACTATGCATGGCCAGTATGCAAGTTCAAACTTATTCCAAGCAGCACAAGTAGTTAGTTATTAGATATGGTTACACATCTGGATGAAGAAAGACAAACAGAAAAAGGTTATGTATCCTTTAGACAAGTGGACCAACATATAGTCCCTCGGGCCCGCAGCAGTCATCACCCTATTAGAAAGATAACTGGGACGTTTCCCTCCACCTCTCTTTTAGGGTATGGCTGCATGAATTGCGGAGAAATCAGTGGGGTGAGATCAGACGTTTACATGTGCAGCTGCCCAGCACCTCAAATTATTATCGCGCCTCACCCATCCCCATTGAAAAGGGGCACAAGTCACATAGACCATGACAGTCACATTGGGGTCTGCTTTTCCTCTTCATTTCGAACAATGTTTTGGATTCTTTTATGTCCCCTTCTAAATGAAAAAAGTTTAAAGTAGCCAAGG
This sequence comes from Porites evermanni, assembly GCA_942486025.1. Lineage (NCBI taxonomy): Eukaryota > Metazoa > Cnidaria > Anthozoa > Scleractinia > Poritidae > Porites > Porites evermanni. The sequence goes on along the minus strand of CALNXI010002736.1, from coordinate 60,712 downwards.
AAAACATAAAATTGTCAATGATTTGGTCATTTGAACAGAAGAAAGATCTTATTCATTTGGATTATGACTGTACTGGTCTTTTGGAACGTATTTGGGTTGGTTAGCTAATGGCGCTTCACGCCCCCAATCAATAGACGGGCACTCTAAAATGGGAGGGGGGGAGGGGTTTACTGGGCGACGGTTGCATATGTGCGCGAATTAATAGTAATAGGCATTCCGTAATTACACAAGTATTGGGATTATTTAGTGACCTTAACGTATACTGATATTATTCATGGTAGGTCGATAGACGGAAGATTGAGGAAATGCGATTGCCTGAGAAAATGACATTTAGTTTGCCACCAAGTGATGCGTCGTTCATGAAAGTAAAGGCCGAGCTAATCGATGAAAGTGCAAATGAGATAATTTTGGAAACAGAGCAGTTGAAAGTCCCACTATCCCTGGTAAGTATAACGAGTTTTTTTCTTTTGTACCCAGGGCCGTTATTCGCGTCTACGTTTTCTATGGGAAAATGGCACTATCGCCTTGATGGTTGGAGAATAGGACCTAGAAAACCATGGGTCTTTGAAAATTTGGATCCGATTTCAGAAAATCGATTGAGCGTGCCTAAAATGATAATTGACATTTTTTCCCATGAGTTGTAACAAGGAGTTGGACGTCTGAAAGCCATTTGCTAATGATGATCACATTGTGGAGTGTTTCATGGTATCTCTCCTTCGCAGGAAGTACCTTCAGAACAAAGGGGAATCTGCAGAGAAGAGGTAGAAGTGTTTCTTTTCATAATGAACCTTTCTTTCTTTCTTTTTCTTATCTTTTTAGCTTCCACAGAGCGACACAAAACCTCCAGTTGAAAACGAACTTATTATTCTTGAACCAGCCGAGTCGAGTGTAGTAACTGACGAACTTACGATCACGTGACAAAAAGAAAATGGTTTTCAACGACTTTCTAAATGTTGTGGTGTAATTTTATCCTTGGTTTAAATCAAGGTAAATGTGAATAAGGACACGGTGTTACCCTGCTTTATAATTAAACGAATTTTCCCGCTGTTTAAGTCAGCTGAGTAGAAATTGTTTTTATTTTTTTTTCCGTAATATCATGGATGACAAATTGCTCCTTAATTTTGGCGCGAAATTTCAGCGTCAATTTTATAATTACCTACCGTACGTGTTAGTGCCAAGACGGCGGCAAAGTTTAGTAAAATATCGTGAATGAAGATATCAGGTTTAGAAGACCTAAACACACTAAAGAGCTTATCAAGAAGGATTCTATAAGAAGGTATTTTGTCGATAAATTGTGAAAATTTAATACGAACTTAAGCTAAAATTTAAGCTATAAAGTGTTCATTGCGTTGAGTTCTCGCTAAATGATCAATTCGATGAACAATGATTGTGAGAGTAAGTTGCCACCCATGATATAATTAGGTAATCAAATGATCACTCGTCACCATTTACACGTACTTATTTGACGCGAAGTATAAATTTCAGTATGCTTATAAATGATTATCCTTCTCAGTAACACGTATGGATCCTACCGATTATAACCAAGAAGAGGGTGGTTTTACCAAAGAAAGAAAAGAAGAAACCCAGCAACCTTCATAAAGTGGGCATCGTGCAGAATTACTCCCTCCCCCGAGAAAAAAAAGAAGATAGAAAAGATTTAACAAGAAAAGAAGGGAAACGAAAGGAAAAGAATGAAAGAGGTCGTGGTGAATGTTGGGGTTAGTCTTTCTTCTTTCAGGCAAAAAAACATTGGAGTCTGTATTGTTGGTTTTCACTCGTCGTCACTAAAATTCAAACTAAAAAACTATCGATCCTACCGAGATTTTACTTTCACGGTGCATTAGAGCAGCTAAAACTAATTTTCACACAAAGTTTCGCTTCAAAAAGGTTTCTTGGTTTTGTGATAGAGGACGCTTGAATTTCTACGTTTTTGCGTGACGCGGCATTTACATGACGGACAAGAGAGCTTTCATGTAGGTTAAAAAAATGACTTATTTCAGGAAATTTTGCTATCTAAACAGTTCATGTATTAGAAAGAGAATTACTTTAATGTTTATGAGTTTCTCGAAGAATAAATTCACGCTTTTGTAGCAAAACTCGGTAACAGATGTTTCTGTTGGTTTCGGTCCGCCATGTTGGAGCTCATCCAGCAGGTGAGCGCGAGCATGGCGTCTCCATACAAACCTTTATAAGTTTGGGTAAAACATTTCTTTGGATATCTCGTATAGGAAATATTCCTCTGACCTGAATCTTTGCGAGGGTCTTTGTATATGTACCTCCTTTCATTTCCCAGATTCTGGACTTTATCTATTGAACGGTTTTAATTTTGATTTTGATCTATTTTGAATGGCGTGACACTGAAAACCAGCAATAGAGAGCCATCTTCTATTTGGTATCTAATACTGTACAGAGTTAAGCAAATTAAAAAGAAAAATGAACCAAAATTTTATACTGATCAATCAGTATTTCGCATTATTAAAAGATGGCTATCAAGTCTTTCTTTGCTTGCTGTGTTAAAGCGATGGAGCAGTTAAATAATTGATTTGTTACTGGAAATTCCCTTCGACTGCGTGGTATTAGAAGATAATTGACTTCTGTTTGATTTATATTATTAGCTGTTAATTATAACATGAAATTTCATGTATTGAGGTATTTCGATAAGACATTGTAGAGTGGGTGTGTGGCATCTAAGTTATTATCAGTTGTCACTGCTAAAATCTATGTATGTTTAAAAGCTTAACTTTATGTTGTAATTATTATCCTTTCATAACATCGTAGAAAGGGTCGTGGAGTTTTGGGCTTGGTTCGGACCCAGGTTTCCTATATTTTTTTCCCGCCCTTTTGCGGGTTTTTTGTTAGGTTTTTCCCGGCCTACGTGTAGCGGCACTCTCCCCTCGACAAAGGAAAAATGGGGAGAGGTGCGGCTTCACGTGGGCTAGGTTTTTCCTGGCCTCCTAGTGTTCTTTGATAGACACGTATCCAAAACTCCCATAATTTATTCATGGTGTACTGTTTAATGTTTTGGGCCCAGTATACTTTTCCAATAAAGCTTATCGGCGTTACACCGCACGATTATCCAGAATGTGTTAGTTGTTCATTTTTAAGAACTTACGGGACTTCTAGTTAATTAGCCAGGCAACCGAACATTGAATTTTTATACTTAACTAATGTATAAAAAAAATCTAAAATCTAAAATTGTATAAAAGACAATTAAATTTGATTTCTATAACTACAAATATGAAAAAATAGAAAGCTACTAAGCAATTAATTACAACGATAAAAAAGCTATGGGTAAATACTCTATTTCCGCCTTCTGATTATCTAAAGCCTGGACACCTTTTAAAAACCTCAACAGAGGCGGAGTTTCTAATATCATTAGGAAGACTGTTCCAATATTTAGACACCACGAAACGAAAGGAACACTATGCGGCGGAGAACCGGCACTGAGGGAGGTTCTGTCTAGTGCAATGCGAGTGAGTTTCTGGGCGTTTTACAAACTTAGTACTTAAGTAGTTGGGCGCAAGACCATTGAGACATTTAAAGATTATAGATACACCACGTAAGCATAGTAGCTCTTCGGTGGTGAGCAAACCAAGTTCATGTAAGACTGGTGTAATTTGATCAAACTTTTTTGTGTGTATTCGGCCGGCAAAGCTTTGCACAAGTTTTAGTTTATGAATGTTTTCTTTAGAAGTTCCAGACCATACGGCGAGCAATAGAACAGTTTGCTAAATACTAGAGAATTTAGGATTATGTAAACTGTACATCTTTAGAGATCAAGTGTCATACCCTATTTATTTGAAATAACGTTGACAAAGGAGAGGACGCTAGTGAAGCGATATGGCCATTGAAGGTCAATTTCGAGTCAAGTGTGACGCCAAAGTCCTTGGCGGAAGTTACAGGTACTAGCTCTTGACCAACGAAAGGTACGGTGCATAATGGCTTCGGAAAGCCAGTTTAATACCGACTACTCTCGTAAAAGAATCGGTAGCTGTCAATCAAACGGTTTGATGAGCTAGTGAAGTTGCATTCCTCTTGACCAATCGAAATCCGGATTTTGCGATCCAAAATTTGATTTTTCGTTCCACTAAGGACTAAACCAATCTAAGATTGCAATTTGAACGATCCACCTCCGCACTTGGATCGTTCAGACTGGTGTCTCAATCTGGTTTCAGATTTTTATACCATTTAACGAAACTGCTTTTCGATTGCAACATCGTGCTCGTTCATCGATAAACACGGCGGTTCAAGGTTAGTTCGGGCAAAAGTTATCTTGACTCCTCCTTTGTTCTATGCCGCTAAAGGATTGTAGTATATTAAACTCGAGTTCCCCTGTAACTCTAAATCAATAGGGAAGCGAAAACGCTTGCATTTTCTCACCGTAAAACTACAGTGTCCAATGTGTGTGTGGGTGTGTGTGTGTGTGTTTAGAACGCCCTTCTCAGCACTTGAGAATTCGCAGTTGTCTTCTGAAGTTTCTTGAATCAAATTCCAGTGAATTTTAAGTTGACGATTCTCAGTATGAACCACCACTAGTTAAAGAGCAATTTTTCTTTCCATCCCTCCAAGAGAAGACGCTTAATTTAGCGTCTTTGAGAAGATCAGAGCATCAAGCAGCTACTGTATGGATCAATCTTATTTCAGATTTTTGTTCCGGCTAGCAGGAAAATCGAAACAGTCTGGATTATCTAAATCTGAGAAACGTTTGGCTACAGGGAATGCAGCCAAAATCACAATTGTAAATCTCTAGTTGCCAAGTGCGGGTCCCGCGTTACATGATAGTCGTTAGAATGACTGCAAGCAACGGCCAAAGAAATGTATAGTTCTCAAATAGCAAAAGAAGTGAGCGGAACACTTGCTTTTGTTTCATCGTTGCGTTTCAGTTTCGTAAACAGCTCAAAGCGGCTCATATCAAAGACAAGCTGTTTTAATCAATTGGTTTCTGCACTCCATGCGTTGTTCGCGGATTTCTCTCTTGGTTATATGACATTTCCCTTTGAAATCCCCGAGTTGGTTAACCTGTATGTGTTCCTGTTAACTTTTTATTTTCGCTGCCACTCATTTTCACCTTGGAGGCCTCTAGCACTTCTCATTTTCTCACCGCCGATATAAAATTTTCAAATAATTCTTGCAACGAAATTGGTCTCCTTTTTTTCTGTGTTAACCACATGAATGTGGACATTAAAATTAGGTCGAAAGGAAAAAGTTCCACGCCCATATGCGCATTTGATTATTTTTATAGAAAATGCGCAATATGAATGTTAAATATTATTATTATTATTATTATTTTTAATTTAAAACGAGAGAAAAGAATCTTTATTACAAAACCTCAATTAAAATCCTATTTACAATCAACCTGCTGTTACAAAAAATCTAATCAATTCATCAAAAACACTATCTACAATTCCATCCGTTACAAAAGAAACCCCTCGTCCTTCATTAGAGAGCAAAAAGAATCCTATATATTATAAGTGAAGATAGAAAAAACTATTCATTTACAAATTCTAAAAAATAGAAGTAACTCAACCTTACATTAAAGAAGAGGAAATAGATATAATTAATAATAAAAGTTCAAAATTCTATAAAATTAAGAATTCCATTATGCAGAGATATTAAGATCCTGCAATCGAATCATACTAATGCCGGCTAAACCAGTGTCCATAAAAAGCCCTAAGTATAAAAGCATATAGACACGTATTTCAGATATCCGCACTTGTGACATTTATTTTACAGTCTAATGATTGCTCTAGCTTGCTACGAAACGGCGTAGCAAACCTCTGACGCATGCATGTACCGATCTTAAGAGTTCAAACGAGATCTGTGTCCTGAGCCAAGTGATTACAACATGATAAGGCTCGGTGTCTTTCTGAGCTATCTTGTCTGCGAGATGCTTTAAGAACCGCTGACACTCGTTTCCCATTCCGCCATTGGTTCCAAACACTAAAGGCGTAAACGAACCCATTTCTACATCTAACACCCGCTGCTGGTACTTGCGCTTCTTCTCTTCTTCTTGCTCTTTGAACACTTCCGATGTTGGCTTGCTCTGGTAACACTTGGAGTTGACGTGCGTAACTCTAACATCAAAAAATGCCGTAACTCCTCTTGCCCAGAAACCTCCCGCTTTGATGTCCAACCTTGCCTCAGAACTTGTAACAGCGCTCCTCAAATGAAATCGCTCGTTGTCCAGGGGTTGAAGGCGTGGTTCGATTTCGACATTATTGCAGATCTTGTCGATGAATGTCGTTAACAAGTTCCGTACACCATCATGTCTCTGCGCTACAAACCCCCCCTTTTTACAAGAGAGGGCGTGACTAACGGTGAATTTATCCCCACATATGCAATGACTTGGTAAATCGACTAAGGGTAAGTCATAACGCAAGCGTAGCGAGTCTCTGAACTCTTGCTTGTTGAGGGCTAAACCTTTGTCTGCGAGAGGCATCGCATTCAGCCAAGAACTTGCGCCCTTGTCCCTCGATTGATTAACCAGACGCAGCAGGCCTGGGGAGAGGCTTGAATCAATGCTATCCATTTTCTCTTTGGCACTTGCTCTCTTAAGTGATTGTTGATGCCTCTTTAGCTCCTCCGTAGATCTTTCTCCTGGCACCATGATGGAACTCTGTGATGTAATAGAATCTACGTGGGCGGTGGTTATTAGTCTCGAGGCAGCAAACTGCTGCGGTGCCTCGGATTTCAGATCAGGAATGCCTAGACCCCCTTGACCCGTTGCTAAGGTAGCAAATCTGCGCACCTCGTTAGGGAGAGGCTCTGATTGACCGAACAAAGTAGGGAGTAGTAAATCTTCAATCACTTCCTGGATTGGATCGACATAATCTTCAAACGATTCAATCGTGCGCATGAAGTAGGTGAACTTCGACTTGTAGCCTTTTGTGAAAGCAATATACGCCGCATGGGGCTGGCTCTTCGCTATTTCAGAGAGACGTTCGATTTCCTCTTTCCATGCACGAACCTTCTCCTCACAATACTGATCTTTGTATTCTTGCGACGCAATAACTGCTCCCAGATGGCGCTGACCTTCAGTCGTTATGTTGACTTCCTCTCCAAACATCCTCTTTGCTTCCTCCGCCAGTTCCCTAGACTTCACAATAAGCCAGCTCTTTGTCCCATTCACAAGGTAACCAAACTTTTGTGCTTCCTTACTCAATTGCCTGTACCAGTTGTATAAGTGCACTATACTCCCTCCTCCAGCTGAGTCGTCTGCAAGCCACACCTGTTTAACCAATGGGCAATGATCCCTCAAATTCTGAATCATTATGGATGTATTAAGTGCATACCATGGCATCGCTAGCGGATCTCCTTGTGTGGTGCCTTCTTGAGAAAGTATTTCACCTCCCCCACAAATAGAATTATTATTACGATTATTATTATTATTATTATTATTATTATTATTATTTTGGCATTGTTGTTGTTGTTGTTTTTTTTATCTCTAAAAGTCCGGGTGGCTATGCGATTTACCGCCGAAACACGCGGGTTCTTGAAATGCAAAATTTCCCCCCTGCTTACATGAAGGGGTGGACGTACCTACGGATGCATAGATAACCAAATTTTCTTACTCATGATGCTCCGCTGCGCGCACTTCTCTCTAGCGCGAGAGAGCTCCTTCAAAAGGCAAAAGCCGCATCTTTTAAACGCCTCAGGGACAACTGAGGGACAGTGTATGAGATAATTATTAACATTTCAATCCGTTTCAATTGATCAAAACATTAATATGCAGGCAGGAGTTTCAAACCAAGTCGAGTGGGTCCTCGAGATTTACGAACATAGATTAGATAGATTTTTAAAATTTAGTTGAAAAAAGACTCGGCTCTCTTGTACTTTTTCTCTCTAAACTTGCGGGTGGATATGCAATTTACCGCCGAAACACACAGGTGCTTGAATGAGAAATTTCACACCGGCTTACATATAGGGGTGGACGTACTGACGGACAGACGGTCACGGGATTACCAAAATTTCTCGCATCTACAGGTTACAACAGGGGTATTTTTTGCGTGAGCATCCGCACTAAGACCTGATAAAGAGCACGCGACCAGTGACAGCGACTATGATGCATAGTCATAGGCACAAAATTCTTCACTTTGAAAGCTTGCTTGAGATTCAAATAGTAGCAGAAACTTAGGAAAGACTTTCGTGTACAAAATAAGTAAAGATATGGTGATTTAAAGTGAAGACTGATGCGCTGAACGACTTGAAAGAGCAAGTTTCTGAAGGATGTCTGACACGAACATGGCTGCTTGTTGTTGTTTGGCGCTCGACTCGTGTCTTGATTCCCCTTCAAGAACCGCAAAGTTTGGCATAGAATGCATTGCTAATGAGAAGCTATTGAGCAGAATGTTCTTTATTTAGTGTTTGTCTATAAATCAGATGCAAATTAGTTTCTCGATAACGTAGAGGATTTCTGTCAATAATTTGTGTATAGCTGATTTAGCCATATTTCGGGAGTGGATTAATAACCATCAGCGGGCGACTACCACGCCGTTACTAGTTGGAATAGAAAGTTGTTCCCTTAAGTATTTTACCGATACAAAGTTTCTTTATCGGAAAATTGTAGAACTTCTGGTTTTTGCGTGGACTAACATTGTAACGCATCTTTTACAGGAATTTTCTTTTAGCCAGAACTTGAGCTCTCTAACAGTTTTTAACTTTTGATCGGCATCACATTTTTACTGTACTTCTTGGGACACCTAACCGTTTGTTTTATCAAAATCGGTCACAAGATTCCACTTTAATTTCGGTCCTATTGAATGCAGTTTTGACTGTGTCTCATTGATATTTCTTTTTTTTTTTTATTGTTCGAGACATACAGATTTTAGATTTAGGGTTAGGGTTAGGATTCGGGTTACAGTTAGGATTAGGGTTACGGTTAGGGTAGGTGTTAGGGTTAGGGGTTAGGGTTAGGGATAAGGCATAGTGTTAGGGTTAAAGTTAGGGTTAGGGTTAGGGCTAAGGGCTAGGGTTAGGGTTAGGGGTTAGGGTTAGGGGTAGGGTTAGGGTTAGGGGTTAGGGTTAGGGGTGAGGGTTAGGGTGAGGGTTAGGGGTTAGTGTTAGGGTTAGGGTTAGGTTTAGGGTTAGGGTTACGGTTAGGGCTAGGGTTAGGGTTAGAGCTAGGGTTAGGGGTAGGGTTAGGGTTAGGGTAGGTCTAAGGGTTAGGGGTTAGGGTTAGGGTTAGGATTAGGGGTTAGGGTAAGGATTAGGGTTAGGGATACGGCGTAGTGGTAGGGTTAAGGTTAGGGTTAGGGTTAGGGATAAGGGCTAGGGTTAGTGTTAGTATTTGGGTTACGGTTAGTGTTAGGGTTAGGGTTGGGTTTTAGGGTTAGGGTTAGGGGTAGGGGTAGGGGTTAGAGGTTAATACAGATTTCTTGTGTGAGTATTAGATTTGGTTAATCTACGCTGTAAAGAATTTTTGAAAAAAAGTGTTGCATCTGGGCTCCACGAGGGAGTTATGACTGTCCAGAATGTCAAAACTAACGGAGGATTAGGCACGTTTACTGTTAATTATACCGAAACTACAGCGGTAAATTTTTCATCGAATGGAAAATCAGCTGTTGTTGGTTATTGAAACGGGAATCTACATATTAGTGCGTTGATATGATCTATTCAGTTAAGCGGTGGGGTTGAATGGTTAATTTAGTATTTTGATCAATTTTGGGAATTTATTTTGCATCGCCCACTATTTGCTTTTTTATAACTTTTTTTATAAATTTTCAATCTGCAATTATCTAAATAACTGACGGTATGCAACTTGAAGGATTATCACGGTTATAGAAGTGCAATAAATTGTTTGTGACCAAGAATTGCAATTCTATCCACGTGACTTGCACCGTTGGCAGTCTTCAAAGGCTGTATTTCTACAAAACCTTGTATACACCCAAACTTGAACGAATCGGTATTTAAAAAGCGTTGGCACTTTAGGGGGGAACAGAAATCCCTCGACAAGAAAAGACAAGTTCTTCTAACAGGCGCTCGTTTGATTAAAGTTCAATAACTTTTTCGGGCACGAAACCATTTTAAATAATAATTGTGAAAAATCATGCAAACCTTATCCTTTAAGTCAAAGAGCACGATCATAGTTATTAAAGTGGAATGGTTATGAAAACCGTTATACTCTTTAGTGTATGTTTTTGTTACCTGTTTTGGACCTGACCGTGCACAACGTTCAATAGCATTCCTATCATTTTGAATTTACTGTCCGATAGAAACATCGAAAGAACAAAGGATTGTACACGGTCAGGGAGCTTCCAACATGAAATACAGCATCGTTGTTTTCAACTTTGATGTTTGCCGGCTCTCATAACCAGTCTCCTCTACTGTGCCAAAATCCAACCAATCATTTTCAACTCTAATTTAGCTCGCTTTCTCATGACGCCATCAAAAAATCCAGCAGGAGAATTATCGATCCTTCTGAGTCTTTAATTTTATGAACTATTAGAGCAGCTAAAAACTAATAGTCAGACATGAAATTCTCACTTCAAAAAGTTTCTTCGTTTTTTTCTATAGTAAGCTTGAATTTCTAACCTTTTGAGTAACGAGACATTTACATGGTGGCCAAAAGAGCTGTCCTGTAGGTTAAACAAGTGACTTCTTTGGGGGGATTATGCAATCTGAACAGTCATTGTTTCAGAAAAAAGTGAGATGAACACACGCATTCATAGCAAGACTCAGGACAGATTTTTCTGGTCGAACAGCTGTTTCCTTTTCTTCCGTCCACACGTGTACAGAAAAACAGTGCTATCAAATTTCGCGTGGACCGCTAATCCACAAAACAATAAAAAAAGCAAAACGAAAACAACACAAGAACAAAACAGCGCCAACGTGTATACACGAATACATTGCGGTATGTACATACCGTATTTATTCCAATAAGCGCCCAACCTCGAATTAGCGCCCACCTCGAACAAGCGCCCATCCTGAAGGCAGAAAACTTTAATAAGCGCCCAACCTCGAATTAGCGCCCACCTCGAACAAGCGCCCATCCTGAAGGCAGAAAACTTTAATAAGCGCCCAGCCTTGAATAAGCGCCCACCCCCACCCCACCTCCCTTCCCCTCAAACTAAAACTAAATAAGTGCCCACCCCCTTTCTGGTCCCTCCCTTCCAAAAAACCTTAAATAAGTACTAATAAGAGACTTGCCCGAAGACGGAGTTTTCTTCAGAGTATTTTACAGAAACCTTGCTTTGTCACATCTTCGCGTTTTATTATTACCATTTACTGTATTGTTGCAAGATTAACATACTACTCTTGCTGAAAATGGTGAAAATTTAATAAGCGCCCAGCCTCGAATAAGCGCCCACCTCGAATAAGCGCCCACTCTCAAGGTCCAAAAATTTAATAAGCGCCCAGGGCGGTTAATCGAANCTTTTCTTCCGTCCACACGTGTACAGAAAAACAGTGCTATCAAATTTCGCGTGGACCGCTAATCCACAAAACAATAAAAAAAGCAAAACGAAAACAACACAAGAACAAAACAGCGCCAACGTGTATACACGAATACATTGCGGTATGTACATACCGTATTTATTCCAATAAGCGCCCAACCTCGAATTAGCGCCCACCTCGAACAAGCGCCCATCCTGAAGGCAGAAAACTTTAATAAGCGCCCAACCTCGAATTAGCGCCCACCTCGAACAAGCGCCCATCCTGAAGGCAGAAAACTTTAATAAGCGCCCAGCCTTGAATAAGCGCCCACCCCCACCCCACCTCCCTTCCCCTCAAACTAAAACTAAATAAGTGCCCACCCCCTTTCTGGTCCCTCCCTTCCAAAAAACCTTAAATAAGTACTAATAAGAGACTTGCCCGAAGACGGAGTTTTCTTCAGAGTATTTTACAGAAACCTTGCTTTGTCACATCTTCGCGTTTTATTATTACCATTTACTGTATTGTTGCAAGATTAACATACTACTCTTGCTGAAAATGGTGAAAATTTAATAAGCGCCCAGCCTCGAATAAGCGCCCACCTCGAATAAGCGCCCACTCTCAAGGTCCAAAAATTTAATAAGCGCCCAGGGCGGTTAATCGAATAAATACGGTATTGGTAACAACAACAAAAAAGTCAATTTTTTGTTCTCTAAAATGTTAGGTTTTTATTTGCTCACTGCAGACTATGGTACGACTTGAATTTTTTGTGCTTTCAAACTTTACCATGAAAGGTGCCATAAATAAAAAGAACATATTTGCGGTTATCAAAATGACTGCTACCTCTAAATAGGAATGTGACTGATTATTTGCAATCACTTAATGTTGAAACTACCACGAAACATGTTGAATGTTGATGAATGCAATAGAGCCAGATCAAAAGCGTTTCAGCTAAATTTCGCTCAACAACAAACAGCATAGTAAGCGGTCAGTAAAAATAGAAACAAAAATAAATAAATCTAAGCGAGTCACCGTCTCTTAGGAAAAATTAAATGAAGTTTGGTACTTGTAGTTTAATGAGGAAATAATGAGAATAACCAGTTTATAATTTGATTGCTATAAGGTGTAGCTTAGTTGAACAATGAGTACTTAAGCTATTCTTCGTTGACCTTAATTGGTGATGATTATTTTTCTTTCTTTCTTTCTTTCTTTTGTAATCGGCTTTTTTCTTGTTTCTTGTTTACTCTTCTAGTAGACTTCTTGTGAACGTTGTTTTTGGAATATTTGTATTGTATTTCCTCGTTCCGAGGCGATCGGCTTTCTTGCAGTTGCACAGTGCGGGTGGTCTTGTTGGACAGTTGGACCCCAGCTGGCGAATCCTGCTTTCCTGCGCTTTACCAGCGCCCCGGAACGAGGCATTCCAGTGGAAGGGAAGATGTCAGGCGGCTTGGAATTGGTAAGATCTTGTAAATCCTTCTTTGTCGTAAATTGCTGATAAGTTGAATTTGATCCTGTTAAAATTTAAAACAAAGATTGTGAGATTATTATGCTTGCTGTAAGTGAAATGAAAGGAAACGTATTTGCAGTTATATACTAGATTTGATGCTTATTTATTTTACGCATGTAAACGATTTTCAAGTTTTTGAAAAGTTTACTTACACTACTGTCATTATCTTTTTAAAAAAACATGCAAACAATGTCAGCAAGCCAAACTTATACTGAAATTTATAAAGCAAGCTTACCTGTAACGTGTGTGGTATTGAAGCCCGAAGCAAAAAGTGCATAAAGCAGAAAGAAAACTTCAAGTAATGGAAACATGGTTTTAGTCTCTGTAAGAAAAAAAGAAAGAAAGAAAGAAATATTGAGAGGTGATATTCAAAACAATGTATGAAGCCCAGAAATACAATATGAAAATTCATTATACAGGTTAAACGAGCTATGTATTAAGCAGAGGCCTTTGTTTTACTACTGGTCTCTGAATTGTATCGTACTTCAAAGTGACGATACATTTTTTTTTTCATACGGTCTAATCGAAGCTTACCTTTTGAAACAGAGTTGCACGTATTACCCAGTTTGCGAGAATTGTTAGAGGGTTGGACGATTTTCTGACCACTTTGCTAAAAAATAAATATGAAAAAATATGATCATAAATTAAGAGAGATTAATTATGTGACACAGCAGTATTTTTTTTAAGTTAACACTCACTCGTTTAAAATACGCCAGAACTTCTGCTTGTGTACTGTCTCCTTCGTGAGAAGCTTCTTTTCCACAGAAGAATGAATGCTTGGTACTATTCACGTGACTTATTTCGAAATAGCAGCGTGGAAAATCTACGGAGTTTCCCGACGAATTCCATGCGTGAGTTGATTTGATTGTCTAAAGAGAAAATTGAAATGCAAATCATGAAAAACAAAACAAAAACAATTCAAGTGATCAAACTAAGTTAATCTTTTGTTTTTTAATTATTGATTAATCACTANAAATTGAAATGCAAATCATGAAAAACAAAACAAAAACAATTCAAGTGATCAAACTAAGTTAATCTTTTGTTTTTTAATTATTGATTAATCACTAAAATATAAGCAACATGACGAATAGGTAGTGGTCAGAGCCAAGCCCAGTTTTCATTACTTTAGAACTCAGACCTCCATAGCCTCCAGAGGCAGGGCCGATTATTTTCACTGATGAAATTCTCGCTTTGGTTAAGTGTTGATCTATATCATCACCAAACAGCCACATGTAACTTAGGGCACTGCGTTTTTCGCTTTTTTTGTATGTGACATCCAAACTACACGGAACCCTCGCCTTGGAAAGGGCAGCATCCTATTTCGACAAACAAACAACAACAGCAAAAACAAAGAAACCCTAAGTAGCAGTATTGTCTTGAGAATCGGGACTAAATTCTCTCGCTCTAGAGACTCTGACAGCCCTACCAACTTATCCAAATCTGTCGCGGATAAAAAGCCACGTGGATTTTAATCAATACTTTTAAGTATTAAAATATCATTAAGGAGGCCAAACTGTTAACAGCTAAGTTCCCTATTCGCACCTTTACATTGCTTCCTCTGATTTTCCATCCAAGCTCCAGTTTACTGAGTTCAATTTTGATGTCTTTATTGCTCTTAGAGACAAATATTCCAGCAAGTGGTGTCAGTAGTTTGTTTCCTCTTTCGTCTTCATCCTGAAACATTTTCTGTTTACACGAGAAAGAGAAATAACATGTAGAAATCAGTTTTCGTATCAGTGGGTGGAAACAACTTAAATTAAGAAATTGTGCTTTTAATTGGACATTATCGTTTTGCAATCATGGTAAAGAAACTATGGTGGTAACATTTTAAACAAACAAACAAACAAACAAAACAAAATAAACAATGATAATAGCACCCTATACCTCACAGGCTGGACTTGTATCATCTACAAGATAAACCCAAATCTGCCAGTCTCTTCCTTGTTTTGGTTGTTTAGCAAGGATCGCCATTTGCATTCTTTTCTTGTCCTCTTTTCCTGGTCTTCCGAACGCAGCGATCTCGACGTCCTCCTGCAGGGATGGTAGTGTTACCTCAATGTCATTGTGTTTTAATTGCTCTTCAGTTTCGGGGTAGACCACCATCAGGCTTCTCCAGTTTCTTCTCTGATTGGACACACCTTGGGCTCCATGCAATATGGGGCGACATTTTATCTCCATATCCCACTCATTTCCAGGTGTCATTAAACAGGAGTGTTCAATCAGAATAGGATCAGATGGTGAGGTACCACTGATGATTTTATAGC
This sequence comes from Porites evermanni, assembly GCA_942486025.1. Lineage (NCBI taxonomy): Eukaryota > Metazoa > Cnidaria > Anthozoa > Scleractinia > Poritidae > Porites > Porites evermanni. Next base: position 45,574 of record CALNXI010002736.1, on the reverse strand, counting down.
AGCCGCTTATCTGGACCTTTGTTTTATAATCTTCATCTTTTTCTAGTCCTGTTTAAACAACAGATAATCACATATAGCTCAGAATTAAAAAGTCGTTTTATTTGAAATAATCAACTGAGCGAGGGAAATTATTAAAAAATAATCAAATATTTATATCTTGCTACTCTTCGCAAAAGAAAAAATAATCGATTTACGTATTTATTTTATTTTTTACGCTTAAATTTTGGCGTCTTAGCTTGTTGTCACAACGTGCTAGTCCGGAAAAGATAACAAAAAACTAGTATAATATACGTATAATCACACAGGGGTAAAATATTAAATGAAAAGCAAAAAAAAAAAAAAAATGTAGATAAAATGAAATATAAAATCAATGCTCACAAAGGTCGTTAGATCTTGACTCCTTTGTAAAACTTTTGCCAGCTGATCAGTCTTGGAACATAATTCTTTCAGCATTAATATGGAAATACTTGTAGGTCTGATTTTATTTCAGAGATCATAGTTACTCATTTAGTTCTTTTTTTTTTTCTTTTTGTTATTCCGTGGAGTGACATCACCTTCTAGCGGCAATGTTTATTAGTACTGCATATAATTTTCTAGATGATTCTGCTTTTATTTTGGCTCTTTCTGGCTTTGCTTACACTCTTATGGGCTACCTATACAAGGTTATTACATTAAATTACTTCTGATTAAAGCACTTCTGTATTTTGAGGGACTTTGAAGTTATTGTGTTTTAGGACAAGCCCTGACACAGACAGAGTTTCTACAGAAAGGGTTTTTCCCACTTTCGAAATGGTGAAACCTTGCAAATGACGATCTTTTGTCTTGATTTGAGGAAAGGGCGAGAGACGTTTCATACAGGATAGATTACTTTTCTTTTCAATTTGACCAGGATACAAAACTGCAACACGTCTTGGTGAATTTACTCACCCCAGATATTGTGACAACGGACTACTGCAACCACGGTAGATTTCACTCTCTGCTCTAATACAGAAAGATCAAAGCCTCGTTCCAAGGCGTTCGGGTTTCTTGCAGTTGCACAGTGAGCGGGGTCTTGTGGGATAGTTGAACCGCATCTGGCGGACCCTGCTTGCTCGCGCTTTACAAGCGCCCCGGAACAAGGCATTCCAATGGCAGGGAAGTTGTAAGGCGGCTTGATATTGGTAAAATCTTCAAAATCCTTCTTTGTTGTAAATTGCTGATAAGTTGAATTTGATCCTGTTGAAATTTAAAACAAAATTTGTGAGATTATAGTGCTTGCCTGTAAGCCGTGAATTGAAAGAAAGCGTCTTTGCATTTGTATAGATTAGATACTTATTTATTTTACGCATGTCAACGATTTTCAAGTTTTTGAACGGTTTACTCACAGCACTGTCATAATCTTTCCAAAAACATGCAAACAATGTCAGCAAATGTACCGTCCCCACATTTGATTTATACAATGGTATCCTTTACTACTTGGCCCTTTAATGGGATTCCTATGTACACGTTTAGGGCATCGTTTATTTACTGAAATTTATTAAGCAACCTTACCTGAAACATGTGGGATGTTGAAGTCCGCAGCAAAAAGTGCATTAAGCAGAGAGAAAACTTCATGCAATGGAAACCTGGTGTTAGTCTCTGAGAGGGAAAAAAAAATAAAGAAAGAAATAAAGAAAAATTGGAAGGTAATATTAAAAAAAATAGAAAAATCATAAAGCCTAGAAATACAATATGAAAATTTATTATACACTGGTTAAACGAGCTATTTATTTTGCAGAGACCTATGTTTTGCTACTGGTCTCTGAGTTGCATCGTACTTCAATTAAGTGACCATACGTCTTATTTATTTATTTATTTATTTATTTTTGTTTTTTGTATAGTCTAATTGAAGCTTACCTTTTGAAACAAAGTTCCACGTACTACTCAGTTTGCGAGAATTGTTAGAGGGTTGGATGATTTTCTGACCACTTTCCTACAAAATAAAGATGAAAAAACCAGCAATTAAGGAGACTTAAATATGATCATAAATTAATATTTTTCTTCTGCAAGGAGCAACAGAGGAAAGATTAATAATGTAATATAATACAACCAATTCGGTATTTTTTTCTCTTGACACTCACTCGTTCAAAATAAGCCACAACTTCTGCGTGTGCGCTGTCTTCTTCGTGAGAAGCTTCTATATCACACAAGAATGAATTCTTGGTACTATTCACGAGACTTATTTCGAAATAGCATCGTGGGAAATCTGCGGAGTTTCCTGACAAATTCCACGCATGAGTTGATTTGATAGTCTAAAAAGAGAATTGGATTAATCATTAAAAGCAAAAACAAAAACAAAAGCAAAAACAAACAAAAGCAAAAACAAAAACAGAAACAGAAAAACAGAGATTAACTGAACTTGATTACTTTATTGATTATTTACTTAAATATAAGTAACCTGACGAATAGGTAGTGGTCAGAGCCAAGCCCAGTTTTTATTACTTAAGATCCCAGACCTCTATAGCGTAGTAGAGGCTTGTGGAAGTTTAGACGGTAGACAGGTAGGGATTCTTTTCACTGATGAAATTCTCGCTTTGGTTAAGTGTTGATCTATATCTCATTAAACAGCTACATGTAACTTGGAACATCCACACTACACTAGAGCCTCGTCTTGGAAAGGGCAGCATCCTCTTTCGAAAAACAAACAACAACAGCAACACTGAAAGAAACCCTAAGTAGTGGTGTTGTCTTGAGAATCGTGGTCGAGTTCTCTCGCTCTAGAGACTCTGACAGTCCTACCAACTTATCCATGGCCAAACCTGTCGCGGATAGAAACGCCGCGTGTATTTTAATCATTACTATATCATTAAAGGGGGCAGGCTGTTAACAACCAAGTTCCCTATTCGCACCTTTACATTGCTTCCTTTGATTTTCCATCCAGGCTCCAGTTTACTGAGTTCAATTGTGATGTCTTTATTGCTTTTAGACACAAATATTCCAGCAAGTGGTGTCAGCAGTTTGTTTCCTCTTTCGTCTTCATCCTGAAACATTTTCTGTATAAATAACATGTAGAAATCAGTTTTCCTATCAATGTATGTTAACAACTTAAATTAATAAATTGTGCTCTTGGCATTATCATTTTGCATTGAAAGGGTTGGTTGTAATAAAGCTCTCTAGTGCCTTCGCCGTCTTTAAGAGACGGTTATGTTTAGAGCGGGGAGGGAGGGGGTTGGGCGGGAGGTTGATCAATGGCTGGCTGGCTCGCTAAGGCAATAAAATCATGATCATAGGGTAAAGAAATGATGATGGTAACTTTTTAAACAAACAACAAACAAACAATAAAAAAAAGCAATCATAATAGCACCCTATACCTCACAAGCTGGGCTTGTTTCATCTATAAGATAAACCCAAATCTGCCAGTCTCTTCCTTGTTTTGGTCGTTTAGCAAAGATCGCCATTTGCATTCTTTTCTTGTCATCTTTTCCTGGTCTTCCGAACGCAGCGATCTCGACGTCCTCCTGCAGCGATGGCAGTGTGACTTCCATTTCATTGTGTTTTAATTGCACTTCAGCTTCAGGATAGACCACCATTAGGCTTCCCCAGTTGTATCTCTGATTAAAAGCATCTTGGGCCCCACGCGACATGGGGCTACATTTTACCTCCATATCCCACTTATTTCCGGGTGTCATCAAACAGCAGTGTTCAACCAGAAAAGGTTGAGATGGTGAGGTACCACTGAGGATTTTATAGCAGCCGCTTATCTGGATCTCTGTTTTATAATCTTCATCTTTTTCTAGTCCTGCTTAAAACAACAGATAATGACAAACAGCTCAGAATTGAAGAAGTTGTTTTAAAGAAAATACTCAATTGAGCAAGGGAAATTATTAAAAAAATATTCAAATATTTATTTATTATCGCCTGAGGAAGGTTTTGTCCCTTTCATGAACTTATAACGCCCTACTCTTCTCGAAAGAAAAAAAGAAAATAGATTGATGTATTTATTTTAATTTTTTCGCTTACGTTTTGGCGCCCTAGCCTGTTGTCACATGGTGCGAGTTTGAAAAAGATAACAAAAGTATAGTATGCGAATAATCACACAGAGATAAAAGATAATATATTAAAAAAAATGATGTAGATAAAATGAAATATAAATCAAAATGCTCACAAAAGCCGTTAGATTAATGTCTTTCGTCTGTCTTTTCTTCAGCCTCTGTAAAACGTTTTGCCTGATCAGTCTTAAAACGTAGTTCTTTCAGTATTAACATGGAATACTTGCAAATATCTTATTTCAAATTCATAGCTACGCATTTAGTTCGTTTTTTTTTTTGTAACTCCATGGAGTGACATCACCTTGTAGCGACAATGTTTATTAGTACCGTTAGAGTTTTGTAAATGATTCTGCTTTTTGGCTGTTTCATGCTTTGCTTGCACTCTTATATATAAGATTATTGCATAACTACTTCTGATTAAAACACTTCTGATTCTTGAGGGACTTGTAATTATTAACAGCGTCACTGTGTTTTAGGTGACACAGATGAAGTTTCTAGAGAAAGGGCTTTTTCCCAGTTTCGAAAGGGTAAAACCTTGCAAATCACAATCTTTTGGTTTGAGGGAAGGGCGAGAAACGACTTTCATGCACGATAGATTAATTGTATTTTCAATTTGACCTGGATACAAAACTGCAACGCGTCTTGGTGAATTTACTCACCCCAGATATTTTGACAACGGACTACTGCAACCACGGTAGATTTCACTCTTTGTTCTAATACCGAAAGATCAAAGCCTCGTTCCGAGGCGTTCGGGTTTCTTGCAGTTGCACAGTGAGCGGGGTCTTGGGGGACAGTTGAACCACAGCTGGCGGATCCTACTTGCCCGCGCTTTACCAGCTCCCCGGAATAAGGCATTCCAATGGAAGGGAAGCTGTCAGGCGGCTTGATATTGGTAAAATCTTCAAAATCCTTCTTTGTCGTAAATTGCTGATAAGTTGAATTTGATCCTGTTGAAATTGAAAACAAAAATTGTGAGATTATAGGGCTTGCCTGTAAGTGAATTGAAAGGAAACGTATTTGCAGTTAGATAGATTTGATTCTTTTCTATTTTAATCATATAAACGATTTTCAAGTTTTTGAAAGGTTTAGTTACACTACAGTCATAATCTTTCCAAAAACCTGCAAACAATGTCAGCAAACGTATCGTTCCCAAATTTGATTTATACAATGGTATCCTTTACTACTTGGCCCTTTAATGGGATTTCTATTAGCCATTTCGGAGTTGCGTAGGGAATTGGGGCGAGTTTCAAATTTAAACTATTCGATAAACCGACACCACCACATAAATGGCCATGTTGAGATTGGTTATTTGACCAAGTTTGGTGCTCTAAAATTGAACAGGAATCACGTTATGACTCTTGAAACATGGTTAAAGATTCCCCCAAACCATATAAACTCTTTAAAATTTTTCAGCTTTTCTTTTAAACTGTAAAAATTGTCATGCATCTACTGCTTGGAAGGAACTAATTCGAAAACAACTGTGTTTGCCCGTTTTTAGGGATATCACAGAATCGATCTTTAACCATGTTTCAAGAGTCATAACTTGATCCCTGTTTAACCTTAGAGCACCAAACTTGTTCAAAAAACCAATCTTAACATGACCTTTTATATGGTGGTGGTCAGTTTAGCGATTAGTTTGAATTTGAAACTCCCCCCAGTTCCTTAGGCAACTCCGAAATAGCCAATGTACACGCTTATGGCATCGTTTATTTACTGAAATTTATAAAGCAAGCTTACCAGTAATATGTGTGGTGTTGAAGTCAGAAGCAAAAAGTGCACAAAGCAGAAAGAAAACTTCAAGTAATGGAAACCTGGTGTTAGACTCTGTGAGAAAAGAAAAATGAGCGGTGATATTAAAAAAAAAAAATAAAAAAAAAAAAAAGTAAAACGCCTAGAAATACAATATGAAAATTTATTATACAGGTTAAACGAGCTACATATTTTGCTATTTTGCAGAGGCCTTTGTGTTGCTACTGGTCTGTGAGTTGCATCGTGCTTCAAAGTGACCATACATTTTGCTTTTATTTTTGTTTTTTGTACAGTCTAGTTGAAAGTTACCTTTTGAAACAAAGTTGCACGTATTACTCAGTTTGCGAGAATTGTTAGAGGGTTGGACGATTTTCTGACCACTTTCCTACAAAATAAAGATGAAAAATCCAGCAATTAAGGAGACTAAAATATGATCATAAATTAGTATTTTCCTTTTTCCAAGAGCAACAAAAGAAAGATTAATAATGTAATACAACTGTATTTCATTCCGTCAACACTCACTCGTTCAAAATACGCCACAACTTCTGCTTGTGCACTGTCTCCTTCATGAGAAGCTTCTATTCCACAGAAGTATGAATGCTTGGCACTATTCACGTGACTTATTTCGAAATAGCAACGTGGAAAATCTACGGAGTTTTCTGACGAATTCCATGCATGAGTTGATTTTATTGTCTAAAAGAAAATTGAAAAGCAAATCATTAAAAACGAAACAAAAACAACAAAAAAGAAAACATAAAAACAAAGGATGACTTAGTGTGATCAGTTTATTGATTAATCACTTAAATATAAGCAACAAGTTGATTAGGGAGTGGTCGGAGCCAAGCCCAGTTTTTATTACTTTAGAACCCACACCTCCACAGCCTAGTAGAGTTTGTGGAAGTTAAGACGGTAGAGAGGTAGGGATTCTTTTCATTGATGAAATTCTCGCTTTGGTTAAGTGTTGATCTATATACCACCAAAAAGCTCTATACAACTGAAGGCACTGGCTTTTTGCTTTTCTGTAAGTGGAAATCGAAACTACACGAAAGTATCGCCTTGGAAAGGGCAGCATCCTCTTTCGAAAAACAAACAACAACAGCAACAACAAAGAAACCCTAAGTAGTGGTATTGTCTTGAGTGAATCGGGCCCGAGTTCTCTCGCTCTAGAGACTGACAGCCCTAAACTAATCCAAACCTGTCGCGTGGATTTTAATCAATACTATATCATTAAGGAGGCCAAACTGTTAACAACCAAGTTCACTATTCGCACCTTTACATTGCTTCCTCTGATTTTCCATCCAGGCTCCAGTTTACTGAGTTCAATTGTGATGTCTTTATTGCTTTTAGACACAAATATTCCAGCAAGTGGTGTCAGTAGTTTGTTTCCTTTTTCGTCTTCATCCTGAAACATTTTCTGGTTACACAAGAAAGAGAAATAACATGTAGAAATCAGTGTTCGTATCATTGTACGGAAACAACTTAAATTAATAAATTATACTTTGAATTTGGCATTATCGTTTTGCATTTCAAGGGTTGGTGGTAATAAAGATCTCTAGCGCCTTAGCCGTCCTCAAGAGAGGCTAATGTCTAGAGCGGGGCAGGAGGGGAGGGGGAGGTAGGGGGTTGATCAATGGTAAGGTAATAAAGTCATGACAAAAAAAAATGATTATAAAATTAAAATGAAATAAAATCATGGTAAAGAAACTATGGTGGTAACATTTTAAACAAACAAACAAACAAAACAAAATAAACAATCATATTAGTACCCTATACCTCACAGGCTGGACTTGTATCATCTACAAGATAAACCCAAATCTTCCAGTCTCTTCCTTGTTTTGGTCGCTTAGCAAAGATTGCCATTTGCATTCTTTTCTTGTCATCTTTTCCTGGTCTTCCAAACGCAGCGATCTCGACGTCCTCCTGCAGAGATGGTAGTGTGACTTCAATGTCATTGTGTTTTAGTTGTACTTTAGCTTCGGGGTAAACCATCATCAGGCTTCTCCAGTTGTTTCTCTGATTGGACACACCTTGGGCTCCGTGCGATATAGGGCGACATTTGACCTCCATATCCCACTCATTTCCGGGTGTCATCAAACAGCAGTGTTCAATCAGAAAAGGTTGAGATGGTGAGGCACCACTCAGGATTTGATAGCAGCTGCTGATCTGGACAGTCTGTTTGATAATCTTCATCTTTCTCCAGTCCTATTTAAAACAACATATATATAACAAATTATTATTGATTCGAAATATTGCCCCAATTCTGATTGGCTAAAAGCACACGCATAATTCACCATAACCAGTTAATATTGACCAAATTTGGAAGAATTTTGTGTTTAACGAGGAAATGACATCTGCTTAGTTGTTCATATCCTATTAACCCCTTTTTATTAATTGCCAATTAATAGCTCAGAATTGAAGAGGTTCTTTACTTAAAATAAGTATTTGAGCTCGCCCGAGAAACGCTTTCTCTTTCACATGACCTTATAACGGGACTTATAAATCATGACCTTATAAATCTATTTATGTATTTATTTCCTACATTTAAATTTTTGCCCCTTCGTTGTTACTGCGTACGAGTCCGGAAAAGATAAAAAAAGTACAATTTATGTATTACGTAGACAAAATGAAATACAAAAAACAGAAACGCACACAAACGCGCTGAGATTAATTACTCTGTAAAAACCCTTTCCTTGAGTCATCTGTAAACCTTATGCCTCAGTCTTCGATAGAAATTCTTCGAGCATAAACCTCGATTGTTATTCATTCAAAATATTTCCCAAATTCTGACTGGTTTAAGGCACACGCATAATTCACCATAATCAGCTACAGATGACCAAATTTGGAACAACTTTACGATTAATCAACCGATGACGTCAAAAGTGCAGATTCCTTGCAGGTTAATGCACCGTTAACCGAGAAGACCTGTGGACGAGGTTGAGTTGTTCTGGTTGTGAAAACAAAAATGGTGGACATTTCACTCGAAATGATAGCTAAACATGTGAAGAACAGCAATAAGACAACTCGAAGGACGACTTGCTATTTGGAGAATATTTGCGGAGCTGAACAACCCTAAACGTGCACTGCCGAAGATGTACGTAACATCGATGAAGGTAAGCATGTTTTAGCTCAGTTTTAAATTAGGAATTATTTTGAATGAATAACAAAACAATTATTGAATGAGGCTGAGCATCATGTGAAGAATTATGGAGATCTCGGAGGGTGTTTTCCGCATCGGCCTACGGCCTCGACGTATAACACCCTCCTCGATCTCCATCATTCTGCACAAGATACTCAGCCTCATTCATTAATTGTTAAATTCTTTTACTGCAGATATTTTATTTCAACTTAACACTTACCCAAGCAGTTCGTTTTTTAACTTCGTGGAGTGACAGCGTATTGTGTAGAATTCTGTTGCAGCTTCTGCTCATGTATTGGCAGTTTCATGTTCTGCATGCATTCTTATTCGCTACCTATGCTTCCGGTTCAAACACTTTCCGTATCTCGGAGGGCCATATTGCATTATTAACAAACTTATTGTGTCTTAGGGGAAGCCGTGACACAAACAAAGTTTCTAAAGAAAGGGTTTTTTCCCAGTTTCGGAAGTGTGAAACCTTGCAAATCAAAAATTTTTGTCTTGGTTTGAAGGAAGGGCGAAAGACGTTTCATGTACGATAGATTAATTGTACATTCAATTTGGAGGATGCAAAACTGCAAAACGTCTTGGTAAATTTACTCACGCCAGATATATTGACAACGGATTACTGCAACCACGGTAAATTTTACTCTTTGCTCAAATAAAGAAAAATCAAAGCAAATGGTATTGCACAACTAAAATCTATTTGGTTACGATGACTTGTGTTTCTCCAAGCTGATTATGTCATAGGCACGTACCTAAATCAAACGGAAAATAAACGAATGATTACTCAAAATAATTCCCAAAGTAGTCCGCAACGAGTACTTTTCCCTTCGACAATGAAAACGCTGCCATAAGCGAAAAATAAATAACATTCTAATAATATAAAATAGAAAAGAATGAATCAAATATCAACTTCATTAGGGAAATCCCCGGTATATGGCTTCTTCATTTTCTTTGAAAGTATCATTTATATATCCTCGGTGAAGTTTGTTTAGATTCCCCGGCTATTTGACAAACTCGAATAGCTAAGCGCACTTGTGTCATCAAGAAGTTGATACGGTCAAGTCGTCTTCACACCAAGACACAATCGATAGCGAAACGCTGGTAAATTTGAAAGGAAGACATTCTACACAATACGTAAGTAACCTTATTATAGTCAAGGGTAAACAGGGTATTTCGAGGAGACAAAATTTTCTACTAGCAAAATAAATATTTCCAGGCCATAATATTTGTCATATACAGCACTTGTCAATATTTGTGGGAAGTAAATAATTATAGAAGGCGCTATCTATCTGTAAGTATAGAAAGCAACAGATGGTATATTCGGTATATTTTAAAGCTACAAACGGTGATATATGTAAGTAATTATAATTATAGCGGTTGCGTGCTAAAGTTCCCTTTCATGAATTACAAAATCGTTTTAGCGTCACGCGATCAAATTCACAGTCACGAAAGCTTTTGTTAGGCTTTCATCAGACCAAAAAACGCGTTTTAAATCCAATAGCACATGAAATAGAACAATGAATTTAAATTTTTTAAAGGGAATTTTTCCCCATCGGAGAAGAGCGTGTTCTCATTTAAAGGAAGCATTTAAACGAATTGTTTCCACAAACGCAAGGTTGTAAACGTAACCATGCTGGGCACTAGGGGAATCCCCTGTTTGATTATGTGTGCAGATTAGGCTACGGGGAAGTTTAAGCTTTCGGTTTCATACTTGGTTGGGATTTTTACCAGCTGACGAATTGATGTTATTTCTATTTTTTTTTCTCTAATGTTCTTTTAAAAATTAAAAGTTGAACGCATAAATGTCTTCCTTAATTATGAATAAAATTCACAACAATCTTAAACACGATATTTCACGTCTATCGACAAAAACACCGTGATTCTTCTAGCAATATATGTACAAGGAAGCTGCTTTGTGTCAGCCAGATAATTTTTTTCTTTGCAAAAGCGAGGCTTATTTCAAGGAAGAAGCAGGAGTCTATAGCAATTCATTTATTTCATAACCAGCATTTAATAATTACATTTTCCGGTTAAACCTATTTAATATTCACTGAATCAGACCATCCTTCCCGACAACCATTTAGGTAACAGCGGATGAACTATAGTGTTTTCCACTGTCTCGATCGGCCAGACATTATAAAAGCAATACGACTCGCCCGCCTCTATACATTAGGAGGTCTAAGCCTCAAACCAGAGAGCAATTCTCGAAACAGTACTCTTAAGCGCAAGTCAACGAACCCAGGATCAAACAGATGATAGGATCGAAGAATGTTCAAACATACGCTATCTCTTCTCCCGTAGTAGGTAACCTTTAGAGTCACTCCAAGCATTCAGTTAATTAGATTGTTTGTTTTTCGAGTCTACCCTTGCTGCTTTAGTAAATTGCTTGTTAAAGAAAGGAAGCTGCCGTTTTTGTAACTGTTTTACATCGATTCGTTCAAAAAGGAACTTCCAAATTAAAAATTCCTTTTAAAATGTTTTTAGTTGGCAAATTACATATTAGAATACCATTTTGTAGGGAATGATATGTCAAAATCAAAATGATAATCTAATTGTTTTGTAACCTTCCTGAGGGAGTAATATCAAGATGATTTACTGAGATAAGTTGACTCACTCTAACAAAGATACTGACAGTACTGGAAACATCACTATTTCCGGCTGTGTCAAACTCCTAGCTAATTCATTTAACTGGGTAAAGTGCTCGTCAAATAAAACTTCAAGGAAGAGTCAAAGTGACTTCTGACATATCAATGTAATTTTAATACAGTATATTAAAGATGAAACAACAACAACATGATATTAATTTGAGGAGGACTCGGAAAAAAAAATCCGAGTCCCAGATGGGATTTGAACCCACGACCCTCCGTGATCTAGTCGGATGCTCTAACCACTTGAGCTACTGGAGACTCTGTGGTGAGCAAGGGCCAATTTGTGGGTCTCGACTGGAACCGCATCACGCGGCTACACAGCCAAGTAATGATAGGCACACAAGAAGTGAAGAACTCACTAACAGCATCGCGCTGTCACCTTAAAGCATATCAAAGATGTTCTTCACTTCTTGTGTGCCTATCATTACTTGGCTGTGTAGCCGCGTGATGCGGTTCCAGTCGAGACCCACAAATTGGCCCTTGCTCACCACAGAGTCTCCAGTAGCTCAAGTGGTTAGAGCATCCGACTAGATCACGGAGGGTCGTGGGTTCAAATCCCATCTGGGACTCGGATTTTTTTTCCGAGTCCTCCTCAAATTAATATCATGTAATTTTAATACAGTACATATTTATTCATAGAGGGAGTACTCTGAGGCTATCAATATGAGGTCGCCATTTTGAACATCCAAAATGGCCTGGGTATGCGATTGAACGTCGTTCTTTAAGTCTTTCCCACCTTCTAACCGCCATATTTACATATTGCTGGCATATTTACCGTGCTGAAATCACTATCGACAACGGCTAGCGATCAACATTTTCCAAGACCTCTTGATTAATGGAGGTAGACTAACTATAAGTTACAATTGTTCTGTATTGCAGTTTCATCTGGGAGTGTCAGTAATTACACGATAAAATCATATGATCATGCTGGCTGTGCTAATGACCGTGCCACGGAGAAGATGGCGTCCTTGGACGGCAAAGCTAAAGCCATGCATTGGTCTTTTTATTATATCGTAAGCAAGAGCCTTTGTGTAACCGGTGTTCATTACAAGGGAAATGAATTTTAGTCTGCTTAGGATTATACCTCGAGCCCCCTCAACTTTGCATGGTTGGGGTGACTAACGAGTACATAAAGAAACCTCAGTGCTAATACGTATCAATAACAAGGAAAGATATCATAAATTTACATGTTTGTACCTTTCATGGCAGCCTTCGTTGTTTAGTTAATCTTTTCACCACGGGCGGCTTTCGCCAAGATACATGCCAAGGGAGAATTAATTGGCAGTTTTGTTTAAGGGAATAACATATTTTTCCCTCTTTTGCCTAGCTTTAGCTGAGGTCATGTCAGACGATGCCTCGCTGACTGAACAAACAACATGTATAGATTCTGAGTCCGAAGATGCCTGGTACATTATTGACATCTTCAGCCACGTTCAACCAGAGCTTGATGAGGGCAATGAATCCCACAAACAGCTTTTTCTATACGTAACTAGAGCTGGAGTAAACAGAAGAACCTTTCTACAGGTACATAATTTTCTTAGGGTTCTAGGATGGGATAATGTAGCCAAGTTCGCACCCTTGCTATTGCCAACGTCATGGGTGGGCTATTAATTTTGTATCTACATGATAATGAGACATGCTGTTGAAGGAATTATGAATCATATCAGCATCATTCATCATCAGCTAATAAAAGAAACTGGGTATTTTCATCGCCATCAACATTATTCTTTAGCTTCTTATTACATGAACCCCTAATCACAAATCTTGCTATCTCTTTTTGTCTTCATGCAGTGTGTAGCACCAATTTTTAAGGTACTTACGCTCTTCACTGTACTGTGGTTTTTTGACGTCTGTCGACTTGCTTTCCCACCACAGGCCCTGGCTAATTTTTGCCGTTTCGTTCATGCAAGCTCCAGGACGAAGAAAAGACTCTGTTCAAAGAGAGGTTTTCGTAATACATGGAATTTTATGACAAAAAGGGGCTAAGCCTCCAAAGCAGCAGAGGGGGGTATTCTTGATTATCATCGAGAACAGATGCATTTTCAGTTAAAAAAACAAACAAACAAAAAAACAAAAAAAAAAACACCTGTTCCAAATAATTTCATATGTACGGTCTGTCCCATCACCTCCAGTTTTACTGATAAGTGTTGATTTAACATTTGTCTTATTCTCAGGAAGAAAAGACCAGAATTCCAATGATAACTGTTTATTCAAACAATTTCTCCTGGAGAAAAAAGCAGGGATCAGTGACGCTTGTTGCCAAACTGGAGATGGGATCTTTTCAAGCTGTGAAAAAGGTAATGCTTATCTTTCCAGATAAATGTGGGCGGCCTTTGATTTTGCCCAAACTAGTGGTAGCCAAGAAACCAAAATTTACTGAAATTTTCTTTGTAAATTCCTCATCGTTTTTTGGAGACAAGAAGTCTGAAACCTCTTTTATTGATAACTTCAGAATCAGATTGAATTACATATGTATTTTAAAAATAATCTATAAATCTTTTCATTATTTCGAAAAGTAATTAATAAGGAGATGGGAAAATCAAAGAGCATTTTCATCCAAACTGTGGGATTAAACTAAATTGCAAGTTCAAACTTGCACGGTTGATCTGGAGCAGCACAAGTAGTTAGTTGTTAGTTATTAGTACACATCGGTGAATGGAGACAGACAAAAATAAAAACGTTTTCAGTTCATGGCCTTAAGACAGTGTATATACATGTAGATAAGCACTTAAAACGCACTGGCACGCCTTTATCGCCCCTTTCAGAAAGTAACATGAACATCTATTATTATCTTATGCAGGTCGATCGACGGAAAATAGAGGAGATGAGACTGCCCGAGAAAATAACCTTTACTCTGCCACCATGCGACGCATCGTTCATGAAAGTAAAAGCCAAGCTAATCGATGAAAACAGTGATAATGACATCCTTTTGGAAACAGAGCAGTTACACGTCCCACTGGCCTTGGTAAGTAATTTTAATCAGCAGTTTTTTTTTGTTTTTTTTTTTTTTTACAGGGCCGTTGTTTGCGTCTGTGTTTCTATTAGGGAGTGGTGCTATCCCTTGTGCCGTAAAAGAGGACGTAGAAAGCTAAGGGTCTTTAAAAATTAAGATCCGATTTCGAAAACTCGATTAGAAGTGCTCAAGATGATGTTTGAAATCTCGAGCTCTTTTCTGTTTGTTGTTTCCAAACAAGGTGTAATGGGCGCCTAAAAGCTATTCGCTAACGATAATTACATGTGGAGCCAGAAAGTAGAACATGGAGGGCTCTGCAAAGGAGAGAGGTGTTTTTCGTATCATAATAAACTTTTTTTGTTGTTTTTAATCATTTTAGCTACCCCAAATAGACACGAAGCCCGCACTTGAACACGAACTTGTTCTCCGTGGACCAGCCGAGTCCAGTACAGTAACTGCCGATGAAGTTACGAGTACGTGACGACAAGTATGGGTTTTACATGACTTTCTAATTCTTCTAAATGTTGCAGTTCCTTGGTGNCTGAAAAAATATACTTAATATACCACACATGCCTCCAGTCTTTAATTAAAAGAAAGGGAAAGAAAACGGAAAAAAAAGAGAAAAATGCCCTCATTTTGAAACCACACCAGTTCCCCTCCCCACCGTCCTTGGAAAAAAATTTTAATCTGCTTTTTTTTTTTTTTTTTTTTTTACAGGGCCGTTGTTTGCGTCTGTGTTTCTATTAGGGAGTGGTGCTATCACTTGTGCCGTAAAAGAGGACGTAGAAAGCTAAGGGTCTTTAAAAATTAAGATCCGATTTCGAAAACTCGATTAGAAGTGCTCAAGATGATGTTTGAAATCTCGAGCTCTTTTCTGTTTGTTGTTTCCAAACAAGGTGTAATGGGCGCCTAAAAGCTATTCGCTAACGATAATTACATGTGGAGCCAGGAAGTAGAACATGGAGGGCTCTGCAAAGGAGAGAGGTGTTTTTTGTATCATAATAAACTTTTTTTGTTGTTTTTAATCATTTTAGCTACCCCAAATAGACACGAAGCCCGCACTTGAACACGAACTTGTTCTCCGTGGACCAGCCGAGTCCAGTACAGTAACTGCCGATGAAGTTACGAGTACGTGACGACAAGTATGGGTTTTACATGACTTTCTAATTCTTCTAAATGTTGCAGTTCCTTGGTGCCAATTCATTTCCCGCCTGTAAATACTTTGACACTAGTGTAACTACGAACGGAGATAATACTAGTGCAATTAGTTTTAGAGGTATTTTGCAAGTGCTTGTATAATTAATGTGAGCGAAGAGGAATTTTATTAGACTCTATTTTTTGAAAGTTTTGTTGAAATAGGGATCAAGTCATTCGTGGCTGTTATGACACTACGTGAAAGTTTAACTCAATCTTATCATTAACCATTTCTTTAACGAGGCTTGCGGATTTTTTTTTGCGTAGTTCGTTCCCAGGTTTCCTACATTTAACCTGCCCTTTTTTGCGTTCTTTTAGTAGGCCTTTGAGTACCTTTTATATGCGTATCCAAATCTCCGTCATTTTATTCACGATGTCGGGAGCCTATCTCCTGCTGGAGGTGTATTATTGAACATTGTGAACATTGTATGTAGAAGTAGCAGCCCACCAGGATAATCATGAGGCTCGTGTTATTATGAACGTTAAGGAATACAGCAACCCACCGTGACGAAATACGAGTCTGCATTGCACTTTTTCACACAATTGTAAATGACAACAATCACCGCCTTTATAAGTTATTACCTGTACAGCACGAATCTACTTATCCACTGGCGCGCGCGACCTTTTAACATGCCACATTTTAAAACCGACTGTTTTAATGAATAGCTTTATTTTAGAGTTTTCGAATTTCGCATCTCATCTCTTGTTAGCTTTTTTATTCCTTTTAATTAAGATAGATTAGGGACGGACCATTAGAAAAGTTATGGGGGGGGGGGGAGGATAGGGGAATTTTTGAGCCGCAGGAATTTTTTTTCGTTATCAAATTTCTTGTATGAATTTTCTTAGGCCGTAGCATGAATATTTTTTAGGGTTAATTGGCGTGCATGAATTTTTTTTCATTTAATTTTGCCTTGCGCGAATATTTTTTTTGTACTTCGCCCGCCCCCCCTCCCCCCTATAAGTTTTCTAATGGTCCGTCCCTTAGTTAATGTTTTTAAGATAGATTAGTTAATGTTTAGATCCATAATTTAATTTTTGTAACGTAAATGCGCAGTTTTCGAACTGCTAATGCGGTATGTACGTATTTATGAATTAATAAACTTCAACTTCAACTTCAGGTATAATTAACCAGAAATTTTGTCGCTAATTATTGGGGTGGAAGGCTGTTGTTGAGAACAGAACTGAATATCTGACTGATGCAATCCCATCGTTTCCATTTTTCAAAACTGTTCCATTTCTTGCCTTCCCAAAGTAAATGTTACCGAGAGAGTATCTCATTCCGACATTTTGAAGCTGCGTTTTGGGTCGATTGAGGTGAACTTGACTTTGGTTAATAAGGAATTTGTTTTCTCGATCTGAGATGGCACCGAACATTAAAAATTTACACAACTCCCATGAAAACTGATGGTCCATCTCACACAGTTAATCCATTTTGATTTTCTCTTAATAGCTAAGGAAGGAATGAAACCCCGCACCGTGACATGAGCCCGTTGTATTTTCCAGTGGCGGATCCAGGGGAGGGGACCGGGGACCCCTCTCCTTATTATTAGACCAAACTGAGGTCCGAGGGGCCATTTTTTTTTTGGAGACCGCCCCCCTCCTTATCTAAGGGTATGGGGATGTTAATGGTAAATTGGCCGTAGCAAAGTTGTGTATATGCTTGATTCATTCTTTCGTTTAAACAGATCCCTGATTATAGTGAGCTTGCCAAATGTAATCCTATTTAGCTTTTCTAAATTCTTTTTGTTTTAATTTTTTCTACGACGACATTACCGCAATTAGATGTACGTGCTTAAAGCGACCATTCAAAACTTTTCAAAAAGTGCACTCTGGGGTGGCGGGGTTGTACGATAGCATGTAAACGCGAAACGCATGTTATTTTTTACCCAGCCTGAACAGTTTACGTCACCTATCTGGGTCCCCCACCTCCAGGTAAACAGGCCCTTACTGATCCTTACTGGTAGCCTGCGAACTGCAGACGTGTTTCCGGTCGTCGCATGTCTCCCTCCGATACTAGTTATTTTTCGGAGGGAGAGAAGCAGCGACCGGAAATAAGTCTGCAATTCGCAGGCTACCTTGCTGGCAATGATAAACCGACGATCAATGCCTAATCAATGACCAACCTTTGAAAGTTTATCAATTTCGCGTCTAAATGGTCTATGTCACTGATGCTATTGATTATTCATCGATAACATATTGATTATCGATCGATACCTACTGATTACAGATGTTTTTATGCAGGCCAACTGATATAATTCAATCCAGCATTTTTTTTTTCTTGGAATAAATCCTTACGTCAGAATGGTTCACGACGATAACAACGAAAAATCGAGTTGCCTATGTCCATCTTTGACGGTTTTAAAGAGTTTGTTTATCTGAAGCTTCCTTAGACCCCGTTTACAAGGTTCCGCAGACATTTTTGAACGACCAAAGTGTCACGGCAAGTTTTTCACCCGATCAAAAGTAGGTCTGAAATTTTTGACCGGTATATGGTTCCAGTGCTTCGCGGAATCGTGTAAAGAACTGAGAAGTGTGCAAGTTTTCGCACAGTTTTCCCGATAAAAGCCTTTAAAGCCTAGTTACGCGCGCCTTTGATGACAAAAAAAGTCATTCCAATAGTAACATAAGCAAAAATTTGCACGGACTCATGTAAACGCAGCGTAGTCCCTAGGCATTCTCGGCTCGGTCAATCCTTGACTCTGCCGTGACTTCACCGAGAGATACTCGTACTTTTCCGGACTTCGCGCGGAAAACGGATCAAGAGAGAACGCCAAGGGACTAGGCTGGTGTAAACGTACAGTACTGTAAGATAATCTGCACGTTTCCATGTAAACGAGGTCATACTTGAGCTTACTTTGCACGCTCAAACTCCGTTTCCGTTTTCCTTCGTTTTCATTAAATCTTTCATCGCACTGTCTATAGTATGAAATTTTCAACATAAAGTGATGAGAATCCAAAATGACTTATTTTTTTCAGAGTAAAAGCTGCAGTTATTCTTCATTGTTATCAATATTATTGTCATTGATAATGATAATTGTTAATATTTTTGAAGATCCGCTGGCTTAGCAATGTCGGTAAGTGTCGACTCTTGTGTGTCTTTTTGTACTACAGTAATATCTTCTTCTTGTTCTTTTTCTTGTTCTTATTATTATTCATAATTATCATCATTATTACTAAATAAAGATTTATTATTAATTATTATTATTATTGTTATTAAATCCAAGACCCTAGAAATCGAATTCATTACCTTCTAGTTACTTAAGTTAAGACCTCTGACGACTGAGCGCGTGAGCTATCGTTTACTCATTGTGAGTAGGTCGCTGGTTTGGAGTAGTCACAGCTAGGATTTAGTACCCCTCGTTTCGTTTCGTTTTCCCTATTACTGAAATTATATCATTATACATGTGCATAATTCGAATAGTCGTTTTAAAGTTCGATGTCTGTTGCAATTCATGCGACCGTTTAAGTTTCATTAACTTGGGTGATGATTTTCAAACTGTTTATAAGCTGTTTATAAGCTTTAGCCATGGTTTCTACGCCTAACGAAATAATTTTTTTCCTTTTGGCTTAAGTGCTTTCCACTCTTGTTCTGCCAGTAGCTGAGTTATCATCTAAAAGAATCTTCCTTTTAAGCGGGTGCCTCAATCCATTTCGTCTCCTCACCGTCGCAGTCAAAGTAGCTCTCTAGACGAGTTTTAAAATGAAGTTAGTTAATGTCTCCGATTGACCGTTTCCTTGCTCTCTTTCTTTTCTTTTCTTTCTGTTTGTTTCACTATAGAAAAACGCAAACGATCTTTCTCTGGTCTTTATGTGGTCTAACAAAAAGCCAACAATCTCTTTAACGTTTTTAATAAATACTGAATTAACTTACATCCCTTAAAAACGCTAGCAGTTCATCAAAAGGAACGGTCTGCGTTAAGCGGGACAGATGGGGTATTTTTTTTAGCTCAATTAATTTACAGTGGAGCTGCTTTTTCTTGTTTTTTTCTTCTTATTTCGTGTTTCATCTACGTACCTTTATGGGAGGTCTAACGACCGAAGAATTCACGAATTTATTGTATTCACATATAAGTTTAACTATTTCAGACTTCCTTAATAGCGTACAAATAGCGTAATTCCTCTTCTCTTTTCCCTCCTTTTCATGTGTGCATTTGTGCCTCAGTTTTCTTGCTGACCTTTAACTAATTGTTTCTATTTAATGCTATGTCTACTGGCTGCTTGGCTTCGCTAGCCCCTATGGTTATTCCAGGCAGCCAGAACTCTAATTTAGTCTTTTAATAATTTCATTGTAATATATTTTTTAGTGAGTACAAAAAAGATTGTTGTTGTTGCGTCTAGCCATCTTCTTAAAACTATGTGCAAACGGGCCCTACAACTTCCAACCGGCTTTGTTTGCCCCAGACTGTTGGGAGTTGTAATTGCCGACAGAATATTGCGACACTCAGGTAAATTAAGGCATGGGTCCCCAATGATTCAGTCAGAAAGTGATGGGGGGTGGTCTATCTCTGAACACTTAAGCAGTAGAAAGATGAGACTTTGCCAGATACATACATGTGTGGTTTCTGTCAATTAGGTGATTTTCAATTATGCAAATGTTGTCACGTGACTCCACACGGTCAGAAAACAATAAAAAGTCTTTAAACGCTGAAAAATGGCAACACTTTTTATTGTAAGTTATTAAACCGGACTGGTTTAGGACAGAAGCAATGTGTAATGCAAGCATCTACAAAACTGTGCTTGGCCTTTTTTGAATTTTTTACTGTTTTAGAAAATAAGCGGCTTTTTCAACTAGACCCAGTCCCCCTAAATTAATTGTATCCCATCTTAACGCCTTCGACCTCAAATATCTAAAAAAGGCCAAGCACAGACGTGATATATTTAAAGGCCCCGGTAAAATAATATAGGACACACGAAAAAGTGTTGCCGTTTCAAGAAAAAGCTTTTTCAGCCGATGGAAGTCACGTGGCCTAATTTGCATAATTTAAAAGCACGAAATTGACACAAACTAAAAATGTGGGTAGCTGGCAAAGTTTTATGTCTCTTCATCTAAAGTTCTTAGATATAGACCACCCCCTCACTTTTGCATAGAACAAATTAAAGTAAATTGAGGCCCATGCCTTAATTTACCTGAGCACAAGTGAATCATGTATGCGTGGCCCCAACAATATTGGAAGAGCTGTGTAGACGGATCCAAAATTGTTCCGTTATAAACTTTGACTATCACTCTCAACTGAATTTTAGAAAGAAAAAAAACAATAATATAGAAACTATTAGCAACTTGAACTGTAATATTTGATCATGTATTACAGCGTGGTATATGATCACATAAAATCACATACTAGAAGGAAACAAGCATGCTAAATGAGCATGTTTAAGACAGTTGGTCATGGAATGAGCAGTTTAATCTAAATATGTGTAAATTAGTAACATGTTGAGGCTCGGCTTGATCCTTGAGGCTGGAACTAGTTTAAGTAGCCATTCTGCGGCTCGAAGCTGGTCTGTTGACACCAAAACATCGTTTTGGGTTAAATGCAAGTTTCCAGATAGCTTCTCTTGGTTCAACCGTCATTCTCCTAAGTTGTTGCGGCATTTGAGTTGTTTCTGTTGAATGAATTCAAGGAAAATTATATTGTTTGTGGTCTGCACGAAAAGGATATGCGTGGGCCGCTCTCTATCGATTATCAGGTCTAACACATCATAAACAACGAAAAGAAGAGTACCAGTTCCATATATTTTCTAATTTTCCCCCTTAAAACCATTTCGTCTGAGCAAAATATAGTACCCCCCCCCCCCCCCCCCCCCCCCCCCCCCCCCCCCTCTCTTTTTTATTTTTTGTTTTTTGTTGGGTTGGTTGGGGTTTTTAAATTTTTTTTTTTTTTTTTTTTTATTTTTTTTTTTTTTTTTTTATTATTTTTTTTTTGTTTTTTATTTTTTTTTTTTTTTTTTTTTTTTTTTTTTTTTTTTTTTTTTTTTTTCTTTTTTTTTTTTTTTTTTTTTTTTTTTTTTTTTTTTAGTAATTTAAGGGAAATTTATTTGTTTGTGGTCTTGCAGAAAAGGATAGGGGGTGGGCCGTTTCTAATCATTAATAAGTCCAAAAACTCATAAAACACCAAAAAAAAGGGACCCAGTCCAATTATTTTCCTATTTTCCCCCTTTAAACCCATTCCTCCTGGCCAAATATAGGTCCCCCCCCCCGCCCCCTCACTCTCCACTGTTGTTTGTGTGTATAATTCTCGTGTTTGTCCGGCTTGACAGAGTAAAATATATATTTCTTATTCGTCTCAAAAAGTTTTGTGCCAGGTTATTAAATAGTATTTGCGAAGTTAAGAATTCTTGTTTCGTTACTATTCTTATATCTTCGCCCTTCTCATAAACAAGGCTTTTCTTTAATTCTGCCTTCTTTGCTATATAACAAAAGACTTCACGGGAAGCAGTTCCGTTTACCCTCGAGTAGTCAAGACCGTTGGAAACACAAACATCATTTCAGTCTCTGGATCAGACATTAAATGTCTGTTGGTCTCTGCAAATTTTAGCGGCATTGTATCAAAACCATTTATTTCTTTCAGAAATATAAATTTCCTTTAAGGACCCGTTATCTAAACGTACCTGCTAAGCGTTGGGCGAGACAATGACGAAGCAAAAAAGACAAAAAGAACAAAAAGGAACGTCGGAATTGAGGTGTTTATCTCTAAAAAGTGACAAAAATAATAAAAAAATGCATTAAAGAAAAATTAGCTAGTAAAACATAATGTTGGCACAAGGTGTTACATGAGCTAAATTACAACCGTGCGTCCACTTTGGTCTTACTTGTTGAAAAATCGCAATCAGGGTTGCTCAGTTTTTTAAAACCTCTATGAGTCTGGATGACTTGGCGACCTTTTTCCTACAAAATAATAATAAAAAAAAAGTTAGCCGTCATTTTTAAAAGTGTTGTCTACCCAAAGAAGAAGAAGAAGAAGAAGAAAAAAACAGGCTGAAAGTCATCTCTAGTGCGAATTTGTCAAGGGGTGTACTGCACTCATTTTCTTGTCAAATTTCTACTTCTAATTCAATCCAATTAATCAACAGAGTCCGCCTTGTGCAATTTATAACATAAAATTTACCCTTTCAAAATACCCCACAATTTCTGCGCGGGCGACGTCTCCTTCGTGGGAAGCCTTTATTCTGCAGAAAAATGATTGTTTTGTTCTGTCCACGTGTCTTATTTCAAAATAGCAGCGTGGAAAATCAACTGAGTTTTCTGGTGAATTCCAAGCATCTCTTGATTTGATAGTCTGAAAATACATCATACATGATGGATAAGTTATCAGCGGTAATTTCTAAAGCCTTGACTGTTTCTGTTGTAAATGGTTTCCATTTTTATGGCAGCATAGATACAGTTAATCAGTCAATCCACTCGAGGTCGAGCTTTTTAGGTGGTAAATGCGACTCACATAGAGATTGTCTTTTGGCACACCTGTAAGGAGAATAGTCTGCTACACAGCCGTTTTTGGTGTCGTCACGAAACGCTGGAGGAGCGTTCCGTGACTACCTTACAAACGGCTGTGTAGCAGATTATAAGAAGAAGCGTGGATTTGAAAAAGGGGTGTTGAGTGACTGATGAATCGAAGATATGAGGGAAACCTAATAAACGCCTCAGAAAATAAAAAAAAGGGTAAGGATTATTGCAGTTGCAAAACGTGCAGCACCAATTATTATTTTTTTCTGTCGAAGGGTGATACTGCTGCAAAATTATGTATTAAATCTCTCCAGAAACCACATAAGGTGTTGAAACGTGAAACTCTCATATGTTTGCTTTTGCCGATGCATCTTATTATACCCCAATGTGACCTCATAGTTCTCCTTTCGTACCTTTATACTGCTTCCTTTGATTTTCCATCCAGGCTCGAGTGCACTGAGCTCGATTGTGATGTCTTCTTTGCTGTTCGACACGAACATCCCAGAACATGGTGAAAGAAGCCTGTTTCCTCTTTTGTCTTCTTCATGGCAAATACTCTGTTTATTGAAAAATACATTCGGCGCAATTCGAAAACCTCTCCGAATGACCAGCAAAATCTAAATAGCTATTTAACTAACTAATATATGCCTGCACACTTCTGAGACAGAATGGCCCAAGACTGAACCTTATGGCGGAACCCCATACGTTAAGAAAATTTGGTAACCCATCCATCCGAGAAATTTTGGTAATCACGTGACCGTACGTCCGACCATCCGACTGTCCGCACAACAGGCATACCAATGTAAAATAACTCAATTAACAGGTATGACACTAAAGGCAACTGGAGGTGTTTTTGGCGGGAAATCTCAGGGCCACCCGGACTTTTAGAGAGAAAAAACAACAACAAAGTCGAGTCTCTCTCGACGTGAAAGTGTATTCTCACTAGCTAATTAGACCTTTTGAATGTGTTACAGTTCTCATTGCAATTGCCATCGCCGTTAAGCATTACACAATTTTATTATTTGTTTGTTTATAAGTATCTAGTTAACGAGAACTTCGCTTTTAACCCTGGTTAAGTCTGTATATTATAAAATTATACTTTGATGGATAATGGCTAGGTTGGGGTCCAGAAAAAAAGAGTACAGGTTGATTTTCTCTTTTAAGTAACCTGTTTAGAGAAATAGAAAATTGCTTGTTACCTTGCAAGCAGGATTTGTATCATCTACGAGATAAACCCAAATCTTCCAGTCTCGTCCTTGGGTTGGACGACTGGCAAAGATCGCCATTTGCATTCTTTTCCGGTCATCTTTTCCAGGCCTTCCAAACGCTGCTATTTCCACGTCTTCCCGAAGAGATGGCAAAATAACCTCAGTATCGTTGTGTTTTTGTTTCACAACAGCGTTGGGGTAAACCTCCATTAGGCTTCTCCAGTTCCTTTTTTGTTGGGAACCTTCTCGGATGTCGTGCTGTACGGGGCAACATTTTACCTCGATGACCCACTCATTGCCTCGAGTCACCAAACAGCAGTGCTCAATCAGAGTCGACGGAGGTGTAGATAGACTACCACCATGGATCGTATAACAGCTGCTGATTTGGACTTCTGACTCTCGGTCCGCGTCATCGCTCTCTAGATCTAACAGAGCAGTGTTTTGTACCAGATTTTCTGCAAAAGTGGAATGTCCAGCCTTTTAAGCGCCTCATGGCCCTTCGAGCTAAAAAAGCAGTGCTGTGACCATGTGCTTTCCGAGTATTTAGTTAAATCAAGGGTCTGTTTACATGGAGGTCGGGGACTCCGGATAGGTGAGGTAACATGTGGCGGGTCACCCCACCTATCATGTAAACTGATCAAATTACAATGAGAGATTATCTGGACAAACGGGTAACCTCATCTACCTAGGGTTCCCCACCTCAATGTTAAAACAGGCCCTAAGGCAAGTTATTATGTTCTGTAGTCTACTGAAATACATTTCAAGACCTTCCTAGCCTATTTAGATCTATTTATAAACAGTTCGTTTATAAATAAGTATAACACTACTGACCACGAGTTACTCACTTATTTTCTAAAACTTTCCGTTGGCTATAGGAAATGAATGGAATGGAGCCGGCGGAATGTCAGCAGTCTCTGGGTTGATGTCATGTTTTAGCCACTGGAAACGGTTTACAGAAAACGAGTTTAGGTTATAGTGTGGCAAATAATGTGGATTACGTAGGTGGACACTTCTGTACTTAACCATTTACTCGCAGTAATTTCTTGATAAGTGTAAATGTAGACTGCATGAGTAGTTCTCAGGAGCTAGTGCATTTGCCTCGTTCGCTCCCACTTTAAAACGCCTCGAGGGACCGCCCAAAGTATTCAAAATTGACAATATAAACAAGTGGTAGAGAACTTAGTCAAACATGTCTGAGCACACTCTGGAAAATCGAAGAGATTAACAGAGAACAGGGCGGAAAAGGATTCTGAAAAGGCTACTACTACTTGGTCAGTTTCACGTCTAGAGCACTACCTTTTATCCTAAACAAGCGTTAAACCCCTGCTTTGCAATCTGCATTTTACACTAATCTGTATTTTTAGTATGGTCCGCAGTATGCTTTATCCGGCGGATCGCAGCATTTCACTCCTTATCAAGCGTCGGGCACTAATCTTTATTTAATCCTTTGTCGACTGTGCCATTTTTTTAGTCTGCATAATTCATCCCTGTTTGACTGTCTGCCGAACGAACAATTCAAAAATTATTCTGGTGCGTGGACTCCAGCCAGAGCCACCTTTAACTAGTTGGTGGATTTTCTTGGAATGAATATCAGAGACAATTGTTAAATTGGGACTTATTTTGCACTTTATATTCAATATATAAATACATGTATATATCGCACAAGTGATTTCTAGCTATTTCATCCTTGTTTCTGGATGCTGGCAACGCAGAAAATGCAGACGCACAGTATGAACAACAAATTGATGACAATGATGATCATCGGCCGTTAGAGTATTCTTGATTTCACTTTCAACTTAGAGATATAATTTTAAGAATTTTTTTTTCTCATATGCCCTGTTAACTTTCCGTGCTTATTTCATTTCATTCTACATGTTTTCTTTTGGTTTGTACTCACCCATGTGCAATACTTCATCAAGCTCCGATCTTGAGCAGTTCTTCGCGTGACGCGGACCTTAGTGAGGTCGTTCAGTGTTGCCAAGTGTTTGTACCTTCTTTATAATTGTCACCCTCTGTTGTTTACGTCATTGGTGCAAAAATTCCGTTTCAGCTCATAACCAATAAAATGAATCGATTTTGGAGGGGTTTTTCCCTCTTGAAAACGTCACAGGATCTATTCTTTTGTGTTGATATGACATTAACCTTGGCAAGATACATGTTAAAACAAATCCCTTTCTTCCGTTAGTGAAAACTTAAAAAGAAAGCCAAGAGCTGTGAGCTGTGAGATTCAACAAAGATTTATTTAGCAATAGTATAAAATGAAAAACATCGAGTTATCTAGAAAAATATATTGCGAAAAGCTTTTTAAATATACCACCGACGACGAAAGCATTCTTTTATGAAGTCCGGGCGATACAATAAGTACAACGCAAACTACATGTTAAACGCTTTATATTTTCTCCCATTCCTCAAGTATACTTCATTCTTTGTTCTGTTTAACCACTAGAAAACTGTTTACCAAAAGTTTCATGATCATAAGAAACATTGCAATCACCTTTGTTTTTCTTACTTGTAAACAGGGTTTTTTCCCTTCGAAAATAAAAGCGCTTTGAAAGCAAAAATGCAAATTATCGCGGGGAATCCCCGGCTGCGGGTTGCTAAGCGCGAAGTTGTACACTTTCGAAATCTCTATTGCTACGACGGCATTTTTCCTCATACCAATGTCACGAGATCCATGAAAATTTCCACACGTGCTCAATTTTATACTTTAGACCCTTTCGATTATAAACAGAAGAGTAAAGACAATAGAAATGTTCCAGAATTCAGGGGACACAAATAGCTATGTGTGCCCTTGAGCGACCGTCACGTGTTACGTATAAAAGATGGTAACGAATTCGAAGAAACAGAGGAGTGACAAAATCTTTTATGGTAAGGTTGTCAAGTCTGGTAAAGAACACATGAATGAACGACTAAAGCAGTTCACTGCTACTACTGAAGGGTCAAAAGAACACACTGATCTTGGTCAGCCTGTAATGTGAATAGTCCTTTATCAAAATCGACTGGCAAGTAAGTTCATTATCGAAAATCGTAATTTACCGGTAATAGCGATTTCCTCAACCTTCCCTTGCCAACTATAGTACAACTTTGTCGTTTTAAAATGACTACTGCCTTCTGTTTTTGGTATTTTGATATACAAGGAAAGTATATATATACTCGTTTTCAAAAAGGTTGACATTTCAGAAATATATATAAATATATATACCTTTTGTTTTTTCTTTTGTTTCGCGCAGAGAAGCAAAAGATATATATATTTTTGAAATATCAACCTTTTTGAAAACAAGTGTATATATATTTTATATATACAGCTACTTCGAGAAAGGTTGTCTGATAAATTACAGTGCACGCGACAACCCTGAAAGGTATTGTGGGTGGTGTTGATTTCACTGTTTTTCAAAGAAATGTGAAAGAGAATCCATGGACATAGGTCTGCGAATGCTAAAGGAAAGCAACAAAAGTAGGTTTGACAGCTACAGTGTCAGGAAAAGTGTATTGAACATATCCCAAATTACCTTTCGGGACTGTCGCTTGCACATTTTTCTGACAACCTTTCTCGAAATAGCTGTATATATTGGGGAAAATAATAATCAGGTGTGATCAAGGGTTCGTGCTGAATCTATGGCGTGTGAGGTTTCTGAATTAGGCCATACCATTGTCTCGCGATTTGATTCTTCTGCATTTCGCGCCCAGCGATAGTCTCAAAGCGCTTTGATTAGGAATTTTGATTTTAGCACCCAATACAAATTTAGTTGGTAATAAAAAAATGTTACTGAAATGTCAAAATGTCCGCAATTTGTTAAAAC
Organism: Porites evermanni; assembly: GCA_942486025.1. NCBI lineage: Eukaryota > Metazoa > Cnidaria > Anthozoa > Scleractinia > Poritidae > Porites > Porites evermanni. The sequence continues at coordinate 17,438 of CALNXI010002736.1, read as the reverse complement.
CCACATAGGAGGGAACTTTAATACGTAGCATAGTGAGCAAGGGAAATAATATTATCTGCTGGATTATTTGTTTACAAAAAAAGTTGCAACGTTAAAGGCCTTTTCAACGTGAATGGCCTAACCGTTTGGAGTGATAAGATTACAGAAAATCAACTAAAATACCGTAACCATTTGAGATCATAAACAGAGCTTTTGTTACCAAAACTTTCATTTGCCTCCAGGCTTCCCTGATTAAATAAACATGCCGAATCGATCAGAAATGGTAGGGGAATCCCCTACTACTTTGGCGGAATAAACATACTGTTGCTGAACTTTCGTATTGTAGTTTTTTTCCTGCACAGCACCGCGTAATAAATTTATGTAAGGATCATTTATTATTTAATTTAAATAAATAAATAAATAAAAAACAGGGCAGGGGAGTAAAAGCAACAAGCAATCCTTTTTTGTGGTTTAATTCACGCTCAGTTGTGACTTTTAAGTGCTTGCCAGAAGTAAATTTCACGGATATTAAAATCGAATAATTTTATAACACTTAACTACTACATAATTATTCGCTCAAAACAAAGATTCAGAGTTCCTGAAAAGTCACGGTCTGGTTTGCTATGGGTCAATTTTCTCGCCTGATTCAGTTTAGCTCATAATTCCGACATCATTGTTGATTTGTAAAGAAAAAAATAAATAAATAAATTCAATGCCCTATCGCGGCAAGTCTACATAATACGTTAAAATCACTTACAAAATTGTCTTTCTGTTTTTCTAGCTCTCTGAAGAATGTCTGATAATATTTCTTTACCTCGACAACGCCAATGTACAGATTTAGGCTGCGCGGATGAAAAATATATCCTTGATATATTCAGCTATGTGCAGCCTGGAACTCATGGGAGATGTGAATCAAGGAAACAGCTCTTTGTGTTTATAAGCAGAGACGCAGAAAATGACAGATTATCTTTTCTGCAGGTAATGTTTAGCGTCTAGCACAATATCATTTACAAAAATAATAAATAATATATCAATAAATAAATTGATAATATTCAACTAGAGGTTACAGAATGTAAATTATTCAGATTTGCTGTGAATACTTATTGGGCGTGGGTAGTGGTATAGCGTATGTAAGTGAGTAAGTAAATATATGGGTAGTATTAAGTATGCAGTTTAGGCTTCAAGGGAGCGTCATTTCACCCTCAATTTAATTAGAAACGGCGGCGCTGATAAAGTAACTTTGATACCCTCTCTTTATTTCCAGGAGGAGAAAAAAAGATTGGGAATGATTAAAGTTTACTCTGATAGATTTTGCTGGAAAAAGAGCAAAAATGATGAGATGCTTATTGTACAGATGAAGATGGAAGATTTTAGCTCAGCTAGTGAGCCGGTAATAATACTGATATTAATAATAATAATAACAATAAAAATAATAATAATAATAATAGTGCGAAAAAATTATTCTGACATTTTTTTTTTCATCAAAGCTTATACCATTCCCATTGACCCCCTGGATTTTTAAAACCTGAAAGCAATTTCAAAATATTTGGCTGGCAAACGGCTGGCTGCATTGCCATTGCTTCAAACGAATCTAACTTTTGCAGTTTCATAAATATTACTTTAAAACTGTTAAGATTTTAACATTTTTTTAACTTAGTGGGTTTCATGCATGTTTTCGCTTCAGTTTGTTACCGTGCTATTTTACAGAACATATGTTGACCAATTATCTTTTACACCTAAGAAAATTGAAGGGTAGTTTGTAAAAACTGCATGAATCTTTCGGCTCTATCTCCAGTTGTCTTGTATGGGTATCAAATGTTTAGTAAAAGGGATCATTCTGATTTTTTTCTGGTTCCTTCAAATTTTGTTTGTGTGTTCGTTCGTTTGTTCGTTTGTTTTTAATTTTTTCTTAACTAACTTAACGCTTTTAAATGACATTATTCCATCAGGAAAAGAGTGCTAAGGGTTAACTTAGTTTTTCATTTTTTTAAATTTCATTTTATTTTTTTTTGTGGGGAGGGGGGGGGGATTTTACTAACAGACAAATACTTGCCCTTTATTGATAGGTTGAAAGATGCAAAATAGATGAAATGAGGATACCTGAGAAAGTTACCTTTACTCTACCATCTTGTGATGCTTCCGTCATGAGACTTACCACAAAATTATTGCAGAAACAAAGCGATGATGTGGAAGTAGTGCTATTGGAAACAGAACAGTTAAGCGCCAGCTTGCCTCTGGTAAGTTATAAGTTCAACTGATTTATTTTGTACTTTTAATGATGATTTAAGATTTAGGAACAATGAAAGGTTTGCGCTACTGGGTTGAAAAAATATGAAATTACAACAGAAGTATTTTGGGAGTGTTAGTATAATAATATTTTAAAATTTTAGCACCCAGCAGGCACTGAAAAAAAGAGATCATAATTGCATAGAATCCGTCGTATACGCGAATTCGACCTCAATTATCTTAAACAGTTCATTAACTGCGTTAAGAAACATTGTGACACTTATTAGGAGATTTCTGGATAAAACAGGGCGTGGGTGGTCACGTGATGCAGTTATAAACACTTTTAAAATGAAATTGGAAGATTTCTTGGTTATGATTGGCATTAAATTATTAGTCACGGAATTTGTTAAAAATACTTTACCTTACACCACCCCCTTCAAAAATTCTGAAAAATTTGTTAAGACCCAGGCCTTAATCTACTTGAGCATTTTTGGTGTTTATCACATAAACTCGATCCAGGATTGTCAGTTCTAGGAAGAAATAAAATCGAAATATATTTTCATATTTAGGAGTTTAAGACAAAGAATTTCAGTTATAGTCTAGTGGTTGCCCGCCTTCGGGCGACCAAGTGAGTGAGTGAGTGTATAGTCTAGGCTGAGTTTATCGGTGAAAATCCAAATAATGAAGTAACATGAAGTGAATATAAATAAATAAATAAATAAATATAAGTAAATGAATAGGATGACTAAGCCACAATATTGACACCTTTCTCGCTTACAAAACAATTCAATTTACCAAGCAAAAGTTTGGATTTGTACAGTGTCCCACCGTGGAAAGTATCCAGTGTCGTTATATAGTTGGAAATTGGGTTGCAACAACGAGTGTTTTCATTGGTTACTTCGAAGTCACATGAAATCTAGCAATAAAACTGTTTAACCCGCCAAAATCTATGACGTCAGAGGATAACAGTGCACTGTTACCAGCAAATGTTGACCACTGGCAAGATTTATTTTTATAAATTTGTACACGAAAAAGTTTTCTTCGTGAGCTTAATATAACAAATAACTTAAAGACTGGTCCCGACGGAAACTGTTAGTTTTGTTTCCCTTGGGACCAGTCAGTAAGTGTTCAATATTTACCAAAAACTTTCCCCTTAAATTTCTGATATATTTTCTTTCTTTCCTTATTTTTATTCCCAGGTACCACATTGGGAGACCGGTGAACCAACAGAAATATAATGAGACGCTTGGGAATGGACACAAATGTGAGGTTATTCTAAACTAAATATCATGGGTGACAAATTACTCCTTAATTTTAGCACGAAATTTCAGCGTAAATTTATAATTTCAAATGTGAAATTGTTGCCATAATGGCAATGTTCTATACGTCTCATAAGAATTTTTAAAATAGTATGAATGAAGTTGACTCAGGGCAGTAAACGACGCTTAAGAAAACCTAAACACACGAGAGGGCCCATCGAGAAAGATTATAGCAAGAAAATTTTCTTTCTTTCTCTTTTTTTTTTTTTCGAAAAATACATAAACCTGTGGACTTAACAAACTTAGGCCAAAATTTACGCTATAAACTTTTCAGTGCGAGGAGTGCTCAATCGATGAACAAGTAACGATACAAAAAACAAACAAACAAAACAAAAACAAAAAACAAAACAAAAGAAAAAACAAAAAAGACACGATCTTCAGGATAATTTCTTACCCGTGATATTAATAGTTAATATAAGGCTGGAGAAATTATTGGAATTTGGACAATACGCGCGTGAAATTATTCCCGAATTTCAGTCGCCACCATTTGAATGAACATACTTATTGATGCTTGTTTTGTGTTAACCTGCGATCAGGCTCTACTTTTCGTTAATAATAATGGTATTGATGATAATGATGGGGATGACGTGATGAGGATGACGATGATATTACATGGGCGGATTTAGGGGTCGGCTGAGTGGACCCGGCCACCCCACTCATTATTTTTAAGTAATGATCCAGGTAAGACGCAATGCACATGGCACAATTTACAACAATACGCATGGCGCAATACACTTTCCCTACATAGAAATGTTTTCATTTTCATACAGAGAATGCTTATAGCTACAAAAAGGCCGTTTACGAAATAAAAGATGTATTCAAACTCCATTTTCAAAACGTTTTGTGTGTGTGTGTTAAAGGATTTCAACCAATCATAAGACTTGCAAACAATAGCCAAGAAAAGTTAACAAGTTTACATGTTCCTCGTCAAGATTTTGATATAAGGAAGTTGTCTAGAAAACAAAGGATAAATATGAATGCTGCTTTGCGAAGGTTTCATAAAATTTGTCTTAACCAATCAGATTTATAGTATAGAGGCAATAGTAAAGTTAGCACCTTTTTGTTTCCCTGCATGTTCATTGCGTTTGGTTCTTTCCTTCCTTCCTTCCTGGACCGTTACTTAAATAATTCTCAATGAAATAAATAGTATCTATATAGTTGGTACTGACTCCCCTGTCATCTCTTATCATTTGTAGGCGGTCACGAAATGGTCGCGGGAGACCATTTCCCCCTCGCGTATCTTCCACGCGAATCCCTCGTTATATTTAATTACAAAAGAGACTACCGGCGACAAGTCAGTAGCTTGCAAGTGTCCCGGCCGCTGCTTTCTGAATTTCCAGCATGCTAATGCGAATACTGATGCTATTGCTAGTCCTAATGTTAATGCTAATGCTAATGCCAATGCTAATACTAATGCTGATGCTAATAATGCTAATGCTAATGCTAATGCTGATGCTGATGCTAATGTTAATGTTAATGTTAATGTTGATGTTGATGTTGATGTTAATGTTATTGATAATGATTATGGTAATGCTAATGCTTACGATGTTTAGGAAAACGCTAATGCCATATGTGGGTTGAGTTTGCTGTTGGTTCACTCATGCTCCGAGAGGTTTTTCTCCGGGTACTCCGGTTTTCCCCTCTCCGTAGAAAAAAAAAATACAATTTACAATTTTTTTAATGTTAGTACTAATGATAATGGTAACACTAATAATAATAATAGTAATTATAATGAAGGTGGTAATGACAATGGTAATAACAGTCAATAATATAATGATGCTGATGCTTACGATGCTTAGGAAAACGCTAAAGCCATACGTGGGTTGAGTTTGTTGTTGGTTCTCCCACGCTCCGAGAGGTTTTCCTCCGGGTACTCCGGTTTTCCCCTCTCCGGAAAAAAAACAAACAAACAAACAAACAAAACAAAAAAAAATTAATTTACGATTTCTTGATGCTAGTGCATATGATACTGGTAACGCTGATAATAATAGTAATGATAATGAAGGTGATCATGACAATGGTAATAACAGTCAATAATAATAATAATAATAATAGTAATTTGGGAACGGCTCATATTCTGATAAAAGTTCTTTTAGCTAAGTGTACTCTTTATTACGAAGGACTATGGTTTTGCTCACGGTGCCTAAGAAAAATGGAAGACCTTAGATAACAAAGACCTCAATCAGGTTGGCGTCCAGCGGTTTTTGTGAAAGCAAGGCTTTGTGTGAGATGCTCAGTAGGACTCTCATGCAATCTCGCAGGCTCATAAAACCTGGTCTCGGTCACTCTTATTTAAGGATTTTCATGGAAGACAGGGTAAAATTAGCAGTAAAAAGGGAAAAAAATGATTAATAATAATGATGAGTATAATGATTCCAGCACGTCTTAAGTAATTTTTGCACCATCGTTGTATTTAGTGTACATAATTAGATACAAGTCGCTGTAAATAAAAAATAAGGAATTAATTGCTTTCAGTTAGATAGTGTACATCCAGCAATATGTTGGAAACCAGTCTGTACTGTATCATCATACAAATAAATCCAGGATATACTCATCTAGATTTAGATCTTGTTTTCTATAACCTTCCGTGTATAACAGAGGAGAAATCATATTACAATGTATTTTACCACTTACGTATTGCCTGGAATACACCTTTCCCCACCCCCTCTCTGTTCCCCGTTCCAAATTAAATGCAAAAAGATTGTATCTAGTGTCTCCTGGGTTTTACATTCCTTCAAAGAGACATTAAAAACAATACTTATGTGAACTTTGGGTGGCGGAGGGAAGGGTTTGGTTAAGTATGGTGCATTTTGAGTTATGGGAAAGCCCCTTCCCTAACCACCGGGCGCCAAAAAGGTAACAATTTTTTTGTTGTTGTTTTTGCCAGTGGCGACTTCGCCTATTAAAAAAGTCTTCTGCTACTCCCACAAGCAGAAATTAAAAAAAGACGAAGAGATTTATTTAATAATTCAAATTTATTCAAAGACGCGGCCCTTTAAGAGCAATTACAATTAATTTTAACTTATATGTAGTCCTATATGGTGAACGGATGGAGACGGCGAGGAAAAACAAAGCAATAGAGCGGAAATGGGAAATGTTGGAGACAAGAGCCGTTTATATTAAGTAGCCATCCCTCAATCGACTCGCTGCGCTGGCCGTTTTTGTTTTTCTCTTTTTTTCCTCCAGTTTTTCCCTACCAAGCAGCCTGATTCCAGGCTTCTGACGATACGCCCTCCAAAATACCACAGATTATTATTCATTCGAAATTTTTTTCCTTCTCTGATTAGCTCCTATACCCGGCTAATTCTTGATAACCAACTGGCAATTACAATGTTTGGAAGACGCGAGGAATCGATTCGATGGTATGAGGTTGACCGATGGTATATTTGCCTGGAAACGAGCCTGCTTGTATAGGCAATAGCCAACAAAAGAAAAATGGGTTTAACAGTATCCGAAGACGAAGCAAAATAACCACCTGGGAAACCTAAAACCGTGCCGAGAAATGGATCAAAGTTTGAAGAAAGCATACGAGGAGGTTAAAGTTTGTTAGCATCCTCCGAGATCTTCATAATTCTTGTCATCATACTCAGCCTTATTTAATAGTCGTTAAATAATTTACTTACTATTCCCTGTTGGTACAGTTGCACGTGTATAAAGGCTCGGTAAATTATTAGGAATTGGACAAAATATGCGTTAAATTATTACCTATTTTCACAGTAAACAACTTGAATTGATTACCTATCAATTTCATGGGCGGCGAGTTATTTTCGCTAGGATTTTTTGAAATGTTTATTCTATTTTTATCGTAACAATCGAGTACTCCACTATCTCAAAAGTTAAGAGCTTAAATTTGGCTTAAGTTCAGAGTTTTCTGAATTTTTTTTTTTTGGCAAAACGTCTGTTAGAATCCTTCTTGATGTGCTCTTTTGTGTGTTTAGGTTTTCTAAGGCAGCCTTCACACTTGGTGCCCGGGCATAGTGCAAATTTCGTCGCCATCTTGTCAATGAGACGTACGAAAGGTTGCCATGGAAAGTTACTTTGTAATTTCATCATTAGGTGAAAGTAGAAATTAACGCTGACTTCAAGCGCCAAAATTAAGGAGTAATTCGTCACCCATTATGTTATTTGAATCATTGGCAGAGCTAGTCCATATGCTATTAATTTCCATCTTAAAAGTAACCATAAGGTGGATAGTACGGTTTCTGATAATTATCTGAAAAAACCGAACTGACTGAGTAGCACCTTTGGTTAATTGTTAGACATTCGTCATCTCTGTTCAAGGCTACCATTTCAAATTAATTAAATGAATTCCTTGAGACTGGTATAGATTAATGTGAACGTGATATATTAATACATGAATAAAAAGAAAGAAAATATATAGATACTCTGTGAAAACAACTATCTCTCCCGTCATTCTAGCGGCGAGGAGGAGAAAAAGAAAGAACATAAATGAGAACAAAACTGAAAAGAAAGAAAGAAAAAAATCCGCCAGTAATAAAATTCCAAGATAAATACACAGTGTTGAAAGTTAAACACAAAATTTGTCTTTTTATCATTTAAAATTCGCGCTTTTCTTAATACTTAGTCACTAAAGCATGGATTAAAATAGCAGTGATAATAAATCTGATATTATAGTGAAAAAAGAAAGCGTAATATAGCTTAATCTAGAATGAAAAGCTGACTTTTATAGAAAAAATGCAAATTCTGCAAAACATCACTGTCAAAACTAGTTACTATCATAACTTCAGTGTCAATGGTCATAGCCTGAACGATTTATTCAACTTAAAGCAAATCCCTCTTGCAGTCTTTTCACAGTTTGTCAGTAAACAAAGACCCTAGAAAGGACCGTTAAAATTTCGACTAAAACCAAACCAACTCTACTCCTTTTTCGTTAACATGCGCAGTTAACAGCCAAGACAATGCTATTGTAGGCTTCCCAATTGAAAGCAGAGTTATGGAAATAATATCAAAGGTGACGAATTACTCTTTAATTTTGGCGTGAAATTTCAGCGTTAATTTGTAATTTCACATGTGAAATTACTAAATTGCCATGGCAACCTGCCGTACGTCTCCGTTTCAAGATGGCGACGAAGTTTAAAATGTCATAAATGAAGATGTCAGGGCATAAAAAGACGCTTTAGAAAACCTGAACACACAAGAGAACATCAAGAAGAATTCTTAGAGGTATCGTGTCGAAAAAGTCTGAAAACTTAAGCCAAATTTCCGCTCTAAACGTTTGAAAGAGTGGAGTCACGATTGATCGATACGATCCAGGATAAACAAGTCCAAAATCCTCGATTGCTAAGGTAATTCGTCACCCATGATATTAATAGGTAATCAAATGGTATACTCGTGAAATTAAGGAATAATTTCACGCACGTTTTGTCCAAATCCTTATAATTTCCCTCGCCTTTTCCCTATGGAGGACGCTCCCTACATGAAATATAAAATAAATATACTACAATGTAAAATTTAAGAATAATTAAGAAATGGCTAAAAAAAAATTACAGAATTTTACAGTACTTTCTAAGTTTACTTCGAAAAATGCTGAAATCCTGTTCGTGCACTATCTCTTTAGGAAAAAAGTTCCACTGTTTAATAATTCTAACAATTAAATAATGAGTGCAAAAAACAATTTACTCTAGCAAGAGAGGATAAAGGGGACAGAGAAGGCATCCTCCATACACACCCTATTCCATAGGTAATTCATCTCGAGTTATTTTTAAGACCACAGATCCCAAGGGGGATTAGACAACAGCCAATGACATAGCGCGAATATGTTCCGCGTGGATGACCCACGACCAGAGCCACGCGTCCTTCACGAATTGAGGCAGAAAAAAATGGCGGAAGACGCGGAGAGCAATATTGCTATTCGTTTTGTCGACGAAAACGACTAAAGAGAGATTTCTGCTAAAGCTGTGTCAGCGAAACGGAAATTAAAAAGAATCGCCCTTCCTCTCTTGTATAGAGCTAACAGTACAGCAGGGAAATCCTTAACACACTGAATATTCTCTCAGAATCATTTATAATTTACAGTTTGAAAAGAGCAATTTCTGGTTTGATATTTATTCTTTTATTAGTCTTTTATTATTCAACAAAAATAACACTTGGTGTCCTATCATAATACTAATAATTTAACAAGTTCTAGAGCGCTATTTACATTCACTGATCAACAGCGCTTAACAACTTAAACAACCTACAATAAAATTCAAATTTGTAAAACTAATTACTTGTACATGAATATTACTTGCTACTTGCTTTATTGTACAAACGACCAGTTTCAATAGACCGGCGAAATTTCTCATTTTATTAAAGCACTGAGGTTACGATAACTTCGAGTTAAACTGATTTCACGGGTTTTCAAAGAGTCGAGCGATTCTCTTTTCCCAGGTGAGCGCCGACTCATTTCGCTTCAATATTCAGAAATGCTCTCGATCTCTTTACGCTTTCATTGCCTTTCGCCCGACATGTTTTGCATGGCGTTTAGTCATGCGAAACCTCCACGAAACACTCCACGCAGCGCGCGAGATAACTTTATCCCGATTCTAAAAATAACTCGAGACGAATTACCTATGGAATAGGGTGTGTATGGGGGATGCCTTCTCTGTCCCCTTTATCCTCTCTTCATTCTAGCTAACGGCTGTCTTAATTGCATTTCGATTGGCAGTACCAATCTGACTTTATAACAGTTTTAATAGAGTATCAGAAATATTTAAGATGCTCAATTTTGTTAGTTTGTCGTCATCTGTTGGATCAGTTTAATCATACCACGCATAAACATCGACACAGGCAGTACCGTAGTTATCCCCCCAGCCGCAACTGCTCAAGGCCTCACCATACCAGATGTGGAACTCATCCTGCCCAGGAGATACGGTTATTGGAGAGGGAAGCTTGTTAAACAATAGCTCGGCAGAATTGACGCCAACACCATCAATCTTATATGAATAAAATCTGCAACCATCAGATTCACCTCTGTATTGGGCAAGCGGAAGAGCTGTTTTGTTAGGGTATGTTTTGACAGTAACTAATGTTATACGAACTGTGTGGGCATCCCCAGTGGGAGGGTGAGATCAAGAAGCTACAGCTAACTCCTCCTCGGACGTGAACGAGTTTAAAGGAGTAGATGAGCCCTCCTTCTTGGATTTTAAATATCCCATTTGAGTGAGCTTTAAGTCTAGCTTTAAAGCAGATTGGACCAGTGGAACCAGTGTTGACTTTCTTCCAATTAACTGATAACAAAAGAAAATCAATTTCAATTGGGAATAGCTTTGCAAGAACAAGAAGGAAGAGTTGTGCGTTGTTAGACTTAAAGAATGAGAAATGAATAGAACTTTACAACAGATTATTAATCTGGAAATTGTGACGGGTTTTGCCGCAAATTCAGAAATAATTTAGCCGTCTTTATGATAGCTTAAAAAGAGAAGTGTCCTAGATTGACCAACTACGGCATCAACAGATTCAGGATAAAATACATCACTACCAGCCTCCCGGGCGTCCAACCTCGAAAAACTCTGCATAAACTAATAAATAAATAGTTCTTATCTTAGAATGCTTTAAAACTGAGGGAAAACATGGTATTATTAAAATTGATATTGATATTGATATTACCTTTGCAGCTGTCGCCGTCTTTAATATACCCGGGATAACAATCACAATGAAATGAACCATCCTCATTGACACATTTCGTGTCTTGCTTACAGTTGTGTAAATTCTCAGAGCATTCATCGATATCTGTTAGTTAAACGCAGAAAGAAAAAGAATCAGCGGATTCATTTGCGTACTCCTTAAGTTGTTGCCCGTGACCGTTATTTTTCTTAAGTTCAAAGACCATAAAAAAAGCTAGTGAGCATACGTGGCAGCTATACGCAAAATTCAGTTTCGTTCACGTTTTTACCGCCTATATCGTATAATACTCATGCTAACGTCGCCTATGGATATTAATGCGCTAACCATGAGCCCTTTGGTCCCGACAACAAAAGACTGTTTTGTTTCATAAAACAGTGCTTGTGAACAGTGATATCTCCTATTTAGTGGAAATCAACATTTTAAGAGCAGCGAAAAAATAAAAAGAAGAAAACATAAAAAAAAAACTGGTCGTTTAACGGGAAAAATGTTTAAAGATCTGGGGCCCGTTTCTCGAAGCTCCAAGTAATTACCGGGCCCGTTAAGCTGTTTTGTTTTCCATTTTAGAAGGGAGTTTTAAAAGTTTTGAAAATGATACAGTAGAGTTATTAGCTAACGAAACAAAATGGACTTCGTTAGAGGTCAGAACACACCCTACTTTTCTTGAGACTTTGATTTGAAAATATGATTCCGGGCCCGTTAAGTTACCTGGACTTTCGAGTAACGGGCCCCTGGTGCTGTAGCCAAACAAGGCGCAGTCACCGGTTATAGCAGTCTGCATTTCATCCGATTAATTCGAGTCGTTATTACTCCCTCAGTAACGTCTGAATCGACCGGTCTCAAACATATCTACAAGAGCGCGTGCTTTTGGAGTAAAAACTTATATCAAAACAATTTATCTACACCTAACTCAAATTTGTTTAGAGCATCCATGTAATTATTAAAACTAACATCCTCTCTTGATTGCTGTCAATACTAACCTTTGCAGACAGCACCGTCTTTAAAAAACCCAGGGTAGCAATCGCAACGAAATGAACCGTCTTCATTGACACACTGCATGCCTAGCTTGCAGTTATGCGATTCCTCAGAACATTCATCAATATCTGTTTATAAAAGAATAAGTAAAGAAAAAAATAGACAAAAAAACAGCCATTTAGTCGAAATTAATTTTTTGCCAAATAAGTTTTTTCCATCCACATTCGCCAACAGAATATGAATGACATTTGACGATGAAAGGTTTCAAAATAAAAGTGTAGAGGCGAGGCGTTAATCGTGCACAATTGTGCAGTCCTACTTTGTTTCTTATTCGTTGTGCGCCATTGCGTTCTTATCTTCTTTTCCTTTCCTTTTTTTTTTTTTGTTTTGGTTGGTTGTTGTTGTTATTGTTGTTGTTGTTTTTTTTCGGTGCTTATTGTTTTCTCTCAATCACTTACAGGTACATTATAAACTATTTAAAAAAAAAATAATAATAATATTTATTTCTTATATTGCGCAGTCTAGCATGCGATAAAGATATGATCGAGTGCGCATTACAACACTAAAATCTTAAAGTAATAAATGGCTAGTCCAAATAATGATAATAATAATAATAATTTACAATTTTCGGAAAACAACAAAAGTAAAATATGAGTTAATAAAAGAACTAATAAAAAGCTAATTTAAAAAGATGTGTCTTTAGTAAAACTTTAAAAATGTTCAATGATTGACATTGTCTAATTTCTAGAGGGAGTCGATTCCATACTTTGGGCGCAGCATTTTCAAACGCCCTATCCCCGAGTGTCTTTTTTGTTCTATAGGTATTGTCCATTAGGAGTATGCCCCGGTATGATCTCAACTGATACCGCGAGCTCTCTTTGATTTTTATCAAGTCTAAAAGATATTGTGGTGCGACGCCGTAGATACATTTGTGAACTAGCATTGCTATCTTGAATTCTATTCTGTGGGTAACCGGAAGCCAGTGCAGGTTGATCAGGGATGGTGTGATAGGATCATACCTAGATATAGTACATACCAGCCGAGCTGCCGCGTTCTGCAGGCGTTGCAGCTTACCAAGATGAACAGCGGGCGTACCATATAATAGACCGTTACAATAGTCTAATCGTGACATTATAATAGCCTGTACAATGGACTT
>CALNXI010002735.1:52647-57391 GCA_942486025.1 Porites evermanni | reverse complement strand
GGCGGTCGTCCAGACCCTGAGATAAGGGGGGAGACGGTTTTTTAAAAAACTTTTTTTGGCTCTTTAGGCCTTAGTTTGGTCCAAAAGTAAGGGGGGCCCGGGCCTACTGGGCCCTTCCCCTGGATCCGCCACTGGTCTTAGTGTCTCTCATCAAATGCACCCCAATAGAACTGGTTTGTTTGTGGTGACTTGTGGAATTTTTTCTTACCTTTGTTGCCGCAGCGTCAGAATGCGTTCTTTTCGCGGGCTAAAATTCAATGTATGAGCTCTGCCCTCTTATTTATTTATTTATTTATTATTATTATTTAAGCTCGATAGCGTGAGGAGTGGTTGCCCAATCTCCTGAGCCAGGGGCTCATGTATTAAACGCTCGAGCATTCCGGATCGAATTGGAATTTAGAAATGTTGGTTTTTGCGGAGAGGGGAAAACCGGAGTACCCGGAGAAAAACCTCGCGGAGCAGAGAAGAGAACCAACAACAAACTCAACCCACATATGACGTCGAGTCCGGGAATCGAACCCGGGCCACATTGATGGAAGGCGAGTGCTCTCACCACTGCGCCATCCCTGCTCCCCTGCAATGCTCGCAGCAGCTGCTCAACTGCAAGCGATGAGAGCCGGTTGTGCAGGCATCGTTGGTGCCCCCTAATCTATCCAATACCGGCGCGGAAGGCTCCGCCACATCCCGGACACTGGTGAATTTCGTCAGATTACTTCAGACTTGCGCAAGTTCTGCTCGAAGTGCAGAGCGACTTTGCTGATTTTGCTATACGCTATAATCGAAACTAGTTTTTAAGCAAAACAGGACACATGAACGGCAAATGAGATCCTACCAGTTCTTGGAGCGAAACAACACTGACACACCTTGTTTATCTTTTAGTATCTCTGAGGACAAAAAGGAACAGAAACGTTATTCCGAAATCAGAAAGGCGGACAACATCCTCTATGAAAACGGGTAATGTCAGTCAGTTTAATCTGTCATTGTCCGAGTATTGAGACATCAAGTCATATGAGGTTGTTATTAATTGTACTAACATAACTTTTTTTTTTCTTTATGAATCGTGTAACAGAAATAGCTTAATCATATCCAGGAAAAGTGCAGATGAACATGAGGAGAAAGAAAACGATAACCCTTTATATACCAGCAGGTTAGAAAATCTGTCTAACTAAGAACATGAAACTAAAACACAATGGACTCAGAACTCTTTGTTGAAAACGCTTTGTCTGACTAAAACCCCTTTTCTTTGTTTAGCGTTGAATCTGATGACAAACAAGGTAATCCGATGTACGATGAGTTTGTGATCGTAAAGGAATGTGATAACCCAATCTACGAAAGGTAAAAGTCCAATGCGTTGTTGCGTTGTATTCCTTTGTTCTGACTTTGTCTTAGTAATCAGGGAAGTAGTTATATGGACTAGGTAACAGCTGAGCGCAATAACCAGCCATTGCTGGGTGACTAGCGTGAGCTATTACTCTGTTGGAACCACCCGGATTCTTAACTATTCAATAATGATTGGTGTGGAAAATGTTTCTTCTATTTTAGCGATAACGCTGTGAAGGAAAGTGAAAATCCAATGTACGTTGCAGGCTTTGAGAAGGAAATCCATGATCCAATATACGAAAGGTAAACTTTGATAAGTTGCTTGATGTAATGAACGAAAAAATATTGAAACCGTGCGTGTATCAGAACAGTTGACATGAGAAAACTCTTACCCGCGCGAGTTTCATATGCCGGGATGAGTAAATTACTTTGTATCAAGCTAAGATATTTACCTGCCTTTGTCCTTGTCCCATGTCCAACGTGAAGGCGACAACTAGGATAAGCGAAAATTATACATGTGCACGTGCACTTCAAGCATTCTAGTCTTACCAGGAGGCCGTTTCATACTGAAACGAGTCGCATCTCTTCGTTTACACGATGCAGTTGCAAATTTGTGGACCAAAATACAATTCTCGCTCCGGCGCAACAATCAGGATGAACCTCGCGCCGGTATGATATTTCGGATGGTAAAAGAGTCATGAAAGGAAGGCGGGAAGAAGTCGGGCCTGTACGAAAGTTGCCCTGGACAGGGGCCCGTTTCTAGACATCCCAGTAACTTTTCCGGCCCAAAAACAAATATTCAAATTCAAATCCAAATCTAAAGAATGAAAACGCCGGCCCTAGCCAACAAACCAGTCCATTTTGTTTTGTTAAGTGATAGTTTTATCATGTTTCTGCAAAACGTTTGAAACCTCGATCTTTAAATAATGTAAACAACGACACCTTTCCGGTGCTGGTAATTGTCGGGACTTTCAAGGAACGGGTCCCCACAGGGCAAGAACGAGCTAAGACAATTAAAAGTCCCGAAAGAAATGATCACAGATTTTTACTGTGTTTTGGGGTTCGTTCTTCTTTTAATAAAAGCTTATTTATTAGTCTCAAAATGAAAAATAACAAGAACGACAACAACAGCAGCAGCAACAACAAAATTGAATATTTGCATATTATTGTGGGATTTCGAATTACCCCGGCGGCTAAGGTAGTTGTAACCATTAGTAGTCTTTGAATGAAATTCTGTATTAACCATTTAGATGAAACGTCTTTGACAGTTCTCTCACGTAGTACCATTAGTTTTTCTGTTTTCGGTTCAAAAATTCAAACAATATAGGGAATTTTTGAAATTTTGGGCAAAGAGTAAATTTGCTCTCTTTACCATGGTGCACGAAAGTTCACGAAGACAATTCGTCTGTTTTGCATTAGTACAACGGGACTTGCCGACTATTCAAAACCCTGACTTAGCTAGTATAGGTTTTCCTTTTTTTTCAGTTTTTTTAAATTCCTGCTCATGGTTTTTCAGATATTTAATGTACTGTATTTGATTTATTATTTTCTATTTTAGTATGGGAGACACACTGAAAAGAACAGCCAACGAGATTGATCATCAACTTTACGAAAGGTACTGGAGATTAAAAACTTCCATCTTCCTCTCTTCAAGTTTAAAAGTCCGATCAACTGCAGTTGTTTCTGTATTTATATTCGAATAAATCAAAGATCCAACTTGATTCACTCTGAATTCTAAATCAAACTTTTATTAAGCTAATTAATGCGCGCAGCAGCTAGACCATAAGACAGCTGCGGGAATAGCCTGCTACTCGCGTCTCCTTTCGCGTGCTGCTCTCGCGTGACTTCTCGCGACTCCCCCAAATGGAGAGCTTGCTCCAGGCTACTGCGGGAAGGACGAGTGACGATTCGTAAGAAAATAAACAACTCATTTATTTATTATTTTACTTATTTCACATCTTTTCAGGATGGTATGATGTAAGGCACTAATAAATTCTGGAAATATTTTACATCCAAAGTTACGGTTGAACAAGATCATAAAGGTGGCCAATAAATGTATAACCTTTTCAGCGGTATCTTCCACAAGGATTCATGCAGCATCCTCAAGAAGGATGCTGCGATGACTGGCTCCTTTGGGCCTGGATTCTAACTTGGAGATTACAGCCTTATGTATATATATGTATAGCTTTCTGCCGGGGCAGAAAAAGGAACGAAGCTCGAGTTTACTGGACCGATGNTCCAGGCTACTGCGGGAAGGACGAGTGACGATTCGTAAGAAAATAAACAACTCATTTATTTATTATTTTACTTATTTCACATCTTTTCAGGATGGTATGATGTAAAGCACTAATAAATTCTGGAAATATTTTACATCCAAAGTTACGGTTGAACAAGATCATAAAGGTGGCCAATAAATGTATAACCTTTTCAGCGGTATCTTCCACAAGGATTCATGCAGCGTCCTCAAGAAGGATGCTGCGATGACTGGCTCCTTTGGGCCTGGATTCTAACTTGGAGATTACAGCCTTATGTATATATATGTATAGCTTTCTGCCGGGGCAGAAAAAGGAACGAAGCTCGAGTTTACTGGACCGATGACTTCAGAAGGCTCTCCTGATAAAATTTATGACTCGCAAGAAAATCACTTGAACAGTTGCTGCTTTAATGACGTCATCTGCCAACCGACGTGGGTCTTCACCAGGCTCCCATGCATAAGTGTGGCTTGTTCATATATATCTGTTCTTGCATAACTGCTTCATTATCCTTTCTTTTTAACTATCGCTATCTGTTGGATCTCGCTCGGCTTTCTGATTGAATATCCAGTCTGAGTAACCGACCTGAAGTGGTTTCCACGCTTCGAGGAGAAGGGAAAAAAGGAAAAAAGGAAAGATCAGCTGCGGTTTTAAAAGATCAAGGATTTTCGTCAGTGATCATGTTTGCGAAATATGCAAACCAAACCATTTCATACGTTTTATCTTAAAAATATTTACCGGGACAGTATTTTGTAACAATTCCTTCAAATTAGAAAAGAAAGTAGTTTAAACATTGTGATATTCACAATGTTTCACTAGAGCCATGTCGATTTTTTCTCGACGATCGAGAGTTGGTAAAGAAAAACGAATACAAACCTGCTGCGCGGCTGGCAAAGTCAGGGATAAGCTCATTGCATCACACTGTCAGGCCGTCAAAAAATAAAAATGGCAATTCTGGTAAATAAAAACAAAGATTTTTTTCAACGGGTTTTCTTCTTTTTCGTTCTCTCTCTTTTGTGAACGTTTCTACCAGTAAGAAAGCTTTCTTTTAATTGCTTTTTTCCTCTCTCTTGATAATATAGAAAGTCTACTGTGGAACCATAGAGGCCTCAAAGGAGTGCTCTTTTAATGAACTAACTCATACCTCTTCACCATTTCCGCACCATAAATGA
>CALNXI010002735.1:45147-50147 GCA_942486025.1 Porites evermanni | reverse complement strand
CTCGCAATGTCTGAGGTTGATTTCTGGTACATACATGCTAAAGGTAAACAAACACGCGAGATGGATACTTGACCGATCATAAACGCAGTATCGGTATTTCGTCGATTTTGACGTAGCCTGCGTAGCATGGCGGTTTTGTCGAGCCGGGCGCAGGAGCGGCGTAGCCCAAAATTCGCGCGCGAAGCGCGCTAGAACGAGCGGTTTATCTGCCCTCAACCGCCTTTATTACTTAGCGCGCCCAACCAAAACCGCCATGCTACGCAGGCTAATTTTGACGCAGTATTTCGGTATTTGTCAATTTTTCTTTCGGTATTGGGTACCCCCCAATGTCCCCCTCGGAAAGAACCGAAAAGTGTCGTTGGACCAGACTTTTGTTCATGTTAGATTTTGATGCTTTTTTGCCACATCAGCTGCTTTATCCTGCCCAAATCCATAATAATCTCGTCCAAAATTTCAAAACTGTCCGTCAGGTTGAATGAAAACGAGTCAAAGGTTCTCCATTGCAAGGCGGGTCAAAGGTAATGGCTAATTGAAAAGTTACGCCTACGTAGTATAATAAAATGGGTAATTATTTACAAGAGCTCAATTGTACCTAACATTATCCCCGGTCTCTAAGGAAGTGTGTTTAATTACATGTATTTGTCTTTGCTTCCGTTAGAAACCCTTCACACAATACCTGATTTGTGAGTTCTGTATCGTAGACATAACTCTCAATAATATATCAGACTTTCAAACTCTCGCTGATTATTAAATGGTTACTGAGTTTTTGAGAAAGTAGCAACTTGTTTAAATCTAATGTACAGTGGAACCTCGATTTAACGATCCCGCCGTCTATATAACGAACGATTTTATTTACCCCGATAATAGTACAATCAGGGTATTGTGATCCTGTGCAAGGAGAGTTGCCAAATTACTTAAAGCTCATTGGGAAGGAGGTGGGAAGGGGACAACCTCAAATAGTTATTGGATGAGATTCTTGTGAAATCCGCTGATAACTTACCTTACCTTAATTATTTCAGGTATCACAAAAAATTAGTCTGATAATAATAATAATAATAATAATAATAATAATAATACTTCTACTACTACTACTACTACTACTACTACTACTACTAGTAATAATAATAATAGCTTTTATCTATACATGATTAAATAGTACGGGAAAACTGATGTGGTCGTGTTGAAACTGAAATGTTATCAAAATCATTAAAGCAATCAATGCAATTATTAAAACAAAATTCAAGGCCTACAAACGTTAACTTAAAGAAGCCGACGTTTCAGTATCAAATTATTATAATCAGTCGGGTACACAGGATTTTTTTTTTCTCTTTAAGATCAATTGTTATCGGTTGTATATAACACGGTGAAGCGGGTCAATACTTACAAACTTCTTGGGGTAATTAGAAGTGACGATCTTAGCTTGGGGGGGTTCCGAGAAGGCTTCCAAGCGTCTCTACTCCTTTAGAATTCTTAAGAGAGTAACAGTAACTAGTGATTCGATCTTGAGGATGTATTATTTAACTATACGGCCTATCTTAGAATATGGTGTGCTGGTATGGCCGGTCGACATTCCGGAATTCCTGTCAAGAAAACTGGAATCAATCTAGAAAAGGGCACTGTGCATCATTATCCCTCACTTGGTTACGATAACGAACTTAGCTGTACAAAGCTTAGTAGCCTGGTAGACTGGAGGGTGCAACTTTGCAGGCATTATATTTTCAAGATCTCACAAAATAGGAACCCAATTCATTGTTTAGTCCCCAAGGATGATACGAGAACTGTGAGTAGATATAATCTGAGAACTGCTTCCACGCGTAAGGTAGTATACAGAGACAGGAGCTCAGCCGCACACAACGCTCAAGTTCTTTTATAACATTTGAGTACCATGATTAGAATAGTGACTTGTAAATATTAAAGTAGGACTAGTTTTTTTGGTAATTTAGAATTGTACTATAACCCTGTAATTCAGCTTTTTTACTGCAATGAGGTTAATAAACAGTCTTTATTTTATTTATTTATTTATTTATTTATTTATTTATAAACCAAAATGTGACACCCACAGGCTAACTTGAATACGCTGACTTCGAAAATCATTGTTGCCAAGCTCAATTCTTATGTTAAGATGGTATTTTGTTTCATTTTATTATGACGTCATTGTCCAAATAAGAAATTTTCTTTTGTTAAACCTTTTAAAGTTAAATATATCCGACAGTTTTTACATTGTTTTCTAATAAATATTAAGCCGTCACGTCACCATCGACCACGCCCCCTCAGAAAATTTACCTTGTCACGGGTACGCTCCTTAATATAAAGTTGTGATATTTTGGTGAAAAACATTTTTATATTGTTGAATCAAAGTCATTTCACAGTTAACTTTGTCGGGTTCGTGACAGTGACTGGCTGAATTTATGTAAACTTGGAATATTACATGATAGGACGTTTAGTCCTTACTCTAAGGTTTTAATCGGTTAAAAAAATTGTTCAGTATTGTAAATATTGTAAATAATATTTCTTAGCTCTCTTGAATAGACTACAACATAAGCGAGTAACGGTTGATGCAGCAGTTAGCGTCACCTTAGAACATCCACACAGCTGAGTGCACACGATCGCGACATACAACTTATTGTATTTACAGCGAAGCCAGTAACGAACCAGTTTGATACTCGCTCCAGACAAGCCTCTGGGATTGAATCAGCAAGGTTCATAAAGGCAGGCACCAGTAGGCATTCAGCGTCAGAGTTCATGCTGTCTCCTCGGAGTGCGAACGGAAGCGCCACTTTTGGAATCGGTGTACCTGGCGCCAAACCATGTTGATATACCCTTTAAGAGCGGATGTCTGTAAATATCGGCCAGAGGTGGGAAAAATAAAATTTTGGAAAAATCCCCCAAAAATTATGTACACTACCCTAGGTATTCTAGAAATGAAAATATAAATTTTAGTTTCATTGGATAAATATTTTGGCGATACGGCGAATGTCAAGTTCGGGCGATTTACGCCTCCGCCAGACCACTTTTTCGGGCCTTTAGACCGGGCTACGAAAAGACCGCGATTTCAATCGAATTCAAATATCATCCAACCCAAAAAGTTTCTTATCGTATTAAATGGGTTTTAATACAAATATTGAGTGGTCATGTTCTTGAATTGATTTTAAATGAAATATTTTATGGATTTTTAAATATTTACAAAGTTTTAAGGATTTTACGCGAGCAAAATATTGTCAAATTTCAAAGGCCCAAAATTACATCCGATACATGATTTCTAACAGAAAAAGACATTTCACATTAAAAAGCAATCTCTAAACTTTCAAAATATGCTTTCAAAACTCTGGGCAACAAATGAAATGAATTTTTGGGAACGCAAAACTCACGGCGCACTTCAGTGTAATTTGACCTTTCTGGCTTGAAAGTTAAGAGGTTCGGAGCGACATAAATCAATTCTCCAACAAATGTTTCAGCCAAAATAAGTTTAATTTTGGCAATCGCAAGTCTCACAGTGATACAGAGATGCTTCATATACATTACAGGGAAAGTTTCATGCCATTTTGTCAGCCGTAAAGAACTCTTATTCTTCAGGTGCAGTATTTGAACTCTCGCCTCACCAATGTAAACATGTGGGTCAAGTGCTTATCAGAGTCTTATCACGAAACAATGAAGTTTTCAAAAGCACACCAAATATGTATCCTGTGTAGTATATAATCAGGTCTACAATTTGATTGTTTGTACCTTAAGTGTCCTTGGTTGACTTCATTTCCGCAATGAAACTGAGACAAACCACGGCGAAATTCCCGCGCGCTCGGTATGTCACGAGTCAAGTGAATGGGTCGTTTTAAACTTGATTGCGTTACGTAAACATGACACACGGCGATTATTTCTGAGTTGTGAAAAAAAATTCCTGTCATTAACTTACATGTTGTGGTTATACCATTGAATGAACCGACAATCTCAATATTTTTTTCCATGCAGTTTTACCATCACAGACTTTTCGGATTCCCGACGAAACCAAAAAAATCGTAGGACTAAAATGTCCGAGCCCTGAAAGTTTTCCGTGAAGGATTAAATGATTTTGCCCCCCAAAAAATAGAAAGTAAATGTTTGTGGTTGGTTTATTCATCATACCATCTACTGAATTTATCTTTTTTGCATCTGACAGTCTGAACTGCGCGGCTAGCATTGTACGCGCGCGGTACTACACCAATCAGATCCAATCAGATTATTTGGAATACCCTTTAAAATTCCTACTTAAATCAAGCTACCAAAAATGTCTAAATATATTTCTTATATTTTCCAAATTTTCCTGTCCTCAAAGAAAACCCGTAATGAAAAATTTCGAAACAAAAAAGATATCTCTTTATCATCTCAGTAACTCTGACTCTCCCCTCCCCTCCAACCCTCGCTCCTCCCCTTAGGGCCGGGACTAGGGTCAAACTTTATTGTTTGCGCTGTTCTTTTATATTGTTGGTAGCAGTTCGACATTTCTCCCACTTCCTCTGTTTGTCCTGGTTCAGTCAGTTTGGAAATATCCTCATTCTGCAATTCTATTGCAATATGCTGTATATAGCTAGTATAAAGCAAAGTAGGGGAGTCCTACCACGGTCTTAACTTGCGCTTGTGGCCTCAATATTTATAGAATCTTGGACTGTCTTGTTTTACTAAGTTTACTTTAGTGCTGAAAATAAGCAAGCGTCAGTGCCAGCTAGTACAATTCTCCTCGCTTATGTGCGACGATACAGCGTGCCAAAATGGAGTGTTCGGTTGTTGGGTGGGTGTGTCTGTGTGTCTGTGTGTGTGTGTGTGTGTGTGTCTGTGTGTCTGTGTGTCTGTGTGTCTGTGTGTCTGTGTGTCTGTGTGTCTGTCTGTCTGTGTGTCTGTGTGTCTGTGTGTCTGTGTGTCTGTCTGTGTGTCTGTCTGTGTGTCTGTCTGTGTGTCTGTCTGTGTGTCTGTCTGTCTGTCTGTGTGTCTGTGTGTCTGTCTGTCTGTCTGTCTGTCTGTCTGTCTGTCTG
>CALNXI010002735.1:0-43050 GCA_942486025.1 Porites evermanni | reverse complement strand
AGTTGGCTGTGACAATGTATAAAATCCATAATAATCTTTCCCCATCGTATCTGAGGCGGATCTTTACCAACACCTCAAATGTACATTCACACAATCTTAGAAATTCTGAGTTAAATTATTATGTCCCCAGACCCAAAACTGAGTCTGCAAAAAGGAGCCTACACTACAGAGGATCTGTTCTGTGGAACAAGATTCCCTCAGAGATTAGAAAACTGCCTAGTTTAAATGTTTTTAAAACTTCAATTCATGGGAAAGATTTTTCTTATACACCATGACCCATTGTAACTCTTATTATTCATAATGTAAGTTTTTGTATTTTTAACATTATAGTCAATAGTTCCTTAGTCTTTTAGTCTTAGTATTTTAGTCTAGTTTTAAACACGATTCCTAGGAAGACCATGTAAAATGATACGATTTCGTGTATAAATAAAGATTGATGATGATGATGATGATGACTGACATCCGCTGAGAGAGAGAAGACTACAGTGATCCCCAGGGAGAAGGGTATATGCAATCGTCAAGCTGCAACTGTCCAGGTGCACGTTGGTTCACCGCAATGTCAGAGGGCTATAATGTAGTTTGCGCATCGAAGAATTTATCATGGTTTGGAACTTGCGTAGGTGCCTGCTCTTGCGCATCTTCGAACTCATTAGTAGAACCAGTGTAACACGAACGAACGTTTATCTCCGCCTTCCCCTCCCCCCGCTCGCTCTCCTGGTCCGTCCCCGCCAGGTTCTTTCCGTACTTTGACGCGCGCATAAAGGTTCCGGAGTAGTCCTCCTCATCGTAGCAATCATAGCCTTTTTGTGGGAGCCAAAGGAGAAATGTCGAGGACGCACGAGGAGAGAAAAGGAGAGAAGGCCTCCTCTCCCCCTTAGCGTGGGCCCCTCGCGCGGCCTGTGATTAGATAATCTGACCGGCGCGTGCTACGTAGCCGATAGGCCAATCAGCGCACGCTTTATGATTGCTGCTTGCGTGAGTTGAAAAATAACAACAACAAAAACAACACCAATACTCATTAATAATAATAGTAATAATAATAATAATAATATTGATAATAATAATGATAAAAGTCAGAAACGCATATAGAGTGTAATACATTTATAGCTCTAGCTTGCAAACAACCGTCCCGCGCTTTTGAGCCCCATCCATTCATTGCAGATAAATCAACGTTGGAGATAGATATTTTTTATCATAATTTTTGCCAGCCTTATGACTACAATAGAGCAATTGGTGGACAGCCGGCGGCGTTGCATTACCCATGAGCACCACCACACTCGCCTACTGAACCAGATCTCCACATTCGCAAGCTGTTATATCGTCGTACAGTGGCAAGTAGACGTGTACTAGCTTAGACCGAGAGTGCACTATCAAAGACAGGTGTCGCAAGCGCAGGATCGGAAGGTAGCAGGATTTTCTAACTCGACAACTATAGGCCATAATAGCGTGTTGCAGAATTATTGCCAAACGCATTAGGTTATTTCCTGACCTGACAGATCTATCAGGACGGGGGGAAAACAAGAGACAAAACAAAACAAACAAACAACATACAAAAAATGTACATATCGCTGCATCGCGGTTAGACACGCTCGGGGATCACAAGCCCGCGATCGGTAAAACTGTATGGTAAGAAAAAAAAAGAGAGATTGAGATTTTCTGCTCATTGAATGGCATATCTATAACATGTAGGTTAGAGATGGAATTGTTTTACACAAATGAGAAATAATTGCTGTGTGTCACGTTTACGTAACGCAATCAGGCCTAAAACGGCCCTTTCACATGACACGTGACATGTCGAGCGAGCGGGCATTTCGTTGTTGTTTGCATGCATATTTCAGTTTCATTACGGAAACGAATTCAAACAAGGACACAAGGTACAAGCAGACAAACTGATCACCTGGATATATACTAGACAGGTTAGATATTTGCTTAGATTTTGAAAACTTCGCTGTTTCGTGATAAAAACTTGACCCATATGTTTAAATTATCAAGGCGAGTTCAGATACTGCACCTGAAGGCCAGGATAAGAGTTCTTTAAGGCTGCCAAAATGGCATGAAACTTTGCACCTAATGTATATTGTCATGTCTTTGATTCGAACGGACTACGTTCCGGAATGGCGCATAAGTGCGCATGCTCAAAGTGTATTGGCCGCTGGCCAAAAACACCACAACTCCTCCCCACTAGCTAGTGCATGCAATATGGTAACTAATAAGGAACTAAAACGTTAAGTCAAACACAACACGCCTATTGAAATAAGCACAGTCTTAATGTCACTTCAAAGTTCATAAATCCAGCCTAGCTGGGGGCTTCCGCACTCGGACCGGGTATCGTCTAACAGGAACAGGTTCACTCAAATTGGGTGGACTGCTGGCTGCAGGGTCAGCCACTGGACTTGGTGGCAGAACATCAGTCTCCATTTCGCTGGCTGCTGGCTGCTCACTGGCTACAGACACTGGGTCCTCACGACTCTCAACCTGGATTGGAAGATCTGAGGTCTGGGTAACAGGGTTGCTGCTTGGTGTTACTGGAATGCTGGTATCCCTCAGTTGGTCTGTGTGTCGACGCCACACTAAGCCAGGTTTGACTTCTACTTCGTAAGAAAGGGGGCCAAGTTGTGTGCGGATGATGCCAGGTACCCACTTTGTACCACCAGTGTAATTTCGTGCTATCACTGTCTGACCGATGGAGAATTCTCTGGTTACAGCACCACCCTTCGTGACGGTTTGGTCTATCTGACGGTTGCTTATCTTCAAGCGGAGATCTGGTTTCAGCAAGTCCAGTCGAGTGCGTAATCGTCTTCCCAAAAATAGCTGAGATGGCGCTTCTCCAGTGGTTGAATGGGGGGTATTTCTGTAAGCGAGCAAGAACGTTGCCAGCTTAATGCTCAGAGGTTTTACTTCCGTTTCACTTTTCATGGCTGATTTGAAACTCTGCACACAGCGTTCGGCCAAACCATTGGTGGCAGGGTGGTATGGAGCAGATGTCAGATGTTTGATTCCATTTCTCTTGAGGAACATCTGAAACTCTTCAGATTTGAACTGTGGCCCATTGTCACTCACTAACTGGGATGGCACACCATATCTAGCAAATAAGCTTTGCAGTTTCTCGATGGTTTTGGTTGAGGTCGTGGTGTCCATTTTCTCAATTTCCAACCATCTAGAATGGGCATCCACGACAATTAAAAACATGCAGCCGAGGAAAGGTCCGGCAAAATCAATATGGATTCGCTGCCAGGGTGACGATGGCCATTCCCAAGGATGTACAGGTGCGGTACTAGGTTCAGCCTGCATTAGCTGGCAACCCGAGCAAGTCTTCGCGGTTTCCTCAATTTCCTTGTCGATCCCTGGCCACCAGATGTAGCTTCGCGCTAGGGCCTTCATCTTCACCACTCCAAGATGTCCTTGATGGAGTTCTTCAAGCACTTGTGGACGAAGTTTTGGAGGTACTATGACTCTGATTCCCCACATCAAACAGCCTGAGTGTACTGTTATCTCATCCCTGCGAGCGTAGAAGGGGTCCAGTACAGGAACATGGCTGCTTAGCCATCCTTTAGTCACCATCTCATGGACTTGACTCAAGACAGGGTCCCTTTGGGTTTCTCTTCGGACATTGTCAACTGTGATGGGTAACGGCTCAAACTGCATCATATTGAAAACATTTACTGGATCCACAACTTCTTCTGCTCTCTCTTCGGTTTTAAGTGGCAGCCGGGAAAGGCCATCTGCATTGCTATGCACTTTAGTGTTCTTGTACTCGATTTGGTAGTCATATCCTGCCAAGAATAATGCATAGCGCTGAAGCCGGGCTGCCGTAACCACTGGAATGCTCTTGTGTGGGTGGAAGATGGATGTTAACGGCTGATGATCAGTATACAGGGTGAAAGATCGGCCAAACAAATACACATGGAATTTCTTGACTCCCCAGATTATTGCCAAAGCTTCTTTGTCAATTTGCGCGTACCCTTGCTCAGTTTTTGTTAGTGTCCTGGAAGCAAAAGCAATGGGTCGCTCAGTCCCATCATTCATCACGTGGGATAGCACGGCACCAATTCCCACAGGGGATGCATCACAAGCAAGCCTCAGTGGCAGACTGGGATCATAGTGTGTTAATACTTGCTCTGAGGTGATCATTTCTTTCACGTTGTAGAATGCGGTTTCGCATTGTTCCGTCCATTTCCATTGATGGTTGTTCTCTAACAACTGGTTCAAAGGGTGTACCACTGTGGACAGATTGGGTAAGAATCTGTTGTAGTAATTAACTAACCCCAGGAACGACCTCAGTTCAGCTACATTGCTTGGGCGAGGCGCTTTCAAAACTGCTTCCACTTTCTCTGGTGACTTGTGGAGACCATGACTGTCAATATCATGTCCACAGAAGGTTATCTTCTCTTTGAAAAACTCGCACTTTGTCTTGTTTGCTCTTAAACCATGAGCCTGTAAGCGACGTAAAACTTCTTCTAGGTTGGCAAGGTGCTCATCATCATTCTTTCCAGTGATGATCATATCATCAAGGATACAGCTTGTTCCAGACGTCCCTTCTAACACTTGATCAATGGTGCGCTGCCAGATAGCAGGTGCAGAGGTGATACCAAACACTAGTCGGTTGTACTGGAACAGTCCCATATGGGTGTTGATTGTGAGGTATTTCTTTGAATCGTCTTCCATCTCTATTTGGTGATATGCTTGGCGGAGGTCGATCTTTGAGAATTTCTGCCCACCAGCAAGGTTTGCAAAGATGTCTTCAATGCGAGGAAGAGGGTACTGCTCTGCTTGTAGTTCTGGATTCACTGTGATCTTGTAATCACCACAAAGTCTGACGGAACCATCTTTCTTGGGGACAGGCACAATCGGTGTGGCCCATTCACTCCACTCCACTTTAGTGAGAATGCCTTCATTCTGGAGTCTCCGCAGTTCCTCCTCCACCTTCGGCTTTAATGCATACGGCATCGGTCTGGCCTTGAGAAAGCGTGCTTGGCTGTCGTCTTTAAGAGTTAACTTCGCTTTGGCTGATGTAAAGGTGCCCAGTTTATTTTCAAAAACATCAGAGAACTTGTCTAGCATAACGTCCAAACGCTCTTTAGGACTTGAGGTAGCTAGTGAAGCCTGCAGCGACTTGATAGAACACCAGTCAAGGTGTATGGTACGTAGCCAATCTCTTCCCATTAGAACAGGACCCTTATTCTTGACGACATACAGGTCCAGCACCTCTCTTTGGTTTTGGTAATCCACGGGTACTTTGAGCACTCCTACTGGCATAATGTTTTCCCCGGTGTAGGTTTTCAAGGACAGTCCAGTTTTGTGCAGGGGAAGCCTGTTAAATTTCTGCTGGTAGAGGTCAAATGAGATGATAGACACAGCCGAACCTGTGTCCAGTTCCATCTTAAGTGGTTTACCATCAACATCCAAATCAACCCAGATAATATCATTGCTCTGTTTCCGCACATTGTGTACCTCGAAGGTGGCTAATATGTCTTCATATGCATCAACATTAACATCAACCTCAACAGCATGTACCTCTGGGGTTTTGGTTGCTTGCTTAGGCTTGCCTTGCTGTTTGGAACGACAAACTCGCTGGATATGGCCCTGTTTTCCACAGTGGTGGCAGATCTGGTCCTTGTAAAAACAATTGTGTGTCATATGTGTGTTCCCACCACAGCGGTAGCAAGGGGGGGTGGTCGCCGGTTTCGCTGGGGTTGGTTTGTTGTGTTCAGTCAACTTGTCAACGTGAGGGACTGGGTTGGGGTTGAGCTCACTTTGTAATTCTGAAGCATCGCGGATGGCAGTTTCCATTGCTACAGCAATCTCCACAGCTTTGGAATACTTCAGTTTGGCTTCTGACAGTAATCGCCTTTGGATCTGCATATTTCGAAGTCCACAGACCAGTCTATCTCGTAGCGCTTCGTTCAGATTCCCGCCAAAATTGCAGTGGGTCGCAAGCTTCCTTAGTTCGGCCACGTAAGACAAAATGCTTTCTCCTTCATGTTGGTTTCTCTTGTAGAAACGAAATCTTTCCGCAATTTCCAAGGGCTTTGGGTTCAAATGCTCCTGGAGAGTGGTAACTATCTGTTGAAAGGACTTTGTAGCTGGCTTCTCCGGTGCAAGAAGATCCCTCAGCAGAGTGTAGGTTTTCCCGCCGATCAAGCTCAACAAAGTTGGCACTTTATGGTCATCATCAATGTCGTTCGCCAAGAAAAACTGTTCGACTCGTTCCACATAGGTTTCCCAGTTCTCTTTTGTGTCATCAAAACTCTCTATCTTCCCAATAGTGGTCATAATTACTTGAATTTTACCTCGTCGCCACTGTCATGTCTTTGATTCGAACGGACTACGTTCCGGAATGGCGCATAAGTGCGCATGCTCAAAGTGTATTGGCCGCTGGCCAAAAACACCACATATATGAAGCATCTCTGTATCACTGTCAGACTTACGATTGCCTAAATTAAACGTATTTTGGCTGAAACATTTGTTGGAGAGTTGATTTGTGTCGCTCCGAACCTCTTAACTGTCAAGTCACAAAGGTCAAATTACACTGAAGTGCGCCGTGAGTTTTGCGCTCCTAAAAATTCATTTCATATGTTGCCCAGAGTTTTGAAAGCATATTTTGAAAGCTTAGAGATTGCTTTTTAATGTGGAATGTCTTTTTCTGTTTGAAATCATGTATCGGATGTGATTTTAGGCCTTTGAAATTTGACAATATTTTGCTCGCGTAAAATCCTTAAAATTTTGTAAGTATTAAAAAATCTATAGAATATTCCAGTTAAAATCAATTCAAGAACATAACTTCAAAATATGTGTATTAAAACCCTTTTAATACGATGAGAAACTTTTTGGGTTTTATGATACTTGAATTCGATTGAAATCGCGGTCTTTTCGTAGCCCTGTCTAGAGGCCCGAAAAAGTGGTCTGGCGGAGGCCATAAATCGCCCGAACTTGTCATTCGCCGTATCGCCCAAATATTTATCCAGTGGAACTAAAATTTATATTTTCATTACTAGAATACCTTGGGTAGTCTACATTTTTTGGGGGGGATTTTTCGAAAAATTCATTTTTCCCACCTCTGGTCGATATTTACAGACATCTTCTCTTAAGAATGATTACAAAGCAAACAAAACTTCCTATCGCTTTCTTCGTGGCTGGATTTCAAAACAGATACATCAAGGATAGGATCTAAAAAAGAATATCACTTTTAATTTGAACAACCACCAGATAATCATCATCATCATCATCAGCATCATCATCATCATCAAAAAACATACTTTATTAAACTCTTCTCAAATTGAAAATTAAATACAAATTTAGTATAACTATAGTTAAAAATGACTATTTGGTGGTCTGGTGGTTTTCAACAGAGCAAATGTAAACAACTGTCTATAAACTAAAAAATAAAAATTTCTATGTACATCCCAATAATAAAGTATCTATAGCTGTTGAGTCTAGGGAAGTCCTGCTTGACCCTTCTCTATTTCTAGATCCCTGTTCTTAACATCTAAGTTACTCCTTCTCGGGGTTCTCGATCCCCTTAAGCATAGGAGCGCACTCCGCAAAACTGCAAAGGACACACTTTCACCCTGACCCATGAAATTGTTGTGGCGTAGCTCTCTTGCTTTTTTGCAGATAATAGCTCGGCTAATCTTGAGTGGTATCTCAGGCATTCGTCAGCCATCCCTCCTGTCGTTGTGAATACCAGTGGGGTGAATGTGCCTTGCTCTATTTCTGTGACGCGAGAGTTGTAATAATAATAGTAATAATAATAATAAATAAATCGTAATTACACTAGTATATCTTATATAATATATAATAATAGTAATAATAATAACAATTGTAATAACAAGGTGTTCAAAAGCGCATTTTACAAAACATGGAAGTCTCAATGCTTTTTTGCAATAACTTATTTTTCTAATCTAACAATAAACGTGGTTAAAAAGAAAAATCTTTTAATCTCGATTTGAAAGAGTCAACTGGGGAGCACGACGATTGTAGTGTCAACGACTGCTTGCGAGATACGCTTATCTGAGAGAAATCGT
The DNA here is from genome assembly GCA_942486025.1 of Porites evermanni. Taxonomy (NCBI): domain Eukaryota; kingdom Metazoa; phylum Cnidaria; class Anthozoa; order Scleractinia; family Poritidae; genus Porites; species Porites evermanni. The sequence continues at coordinate 35,026 of CALNXI010002735.1, read as the reverse complement.
GCTAAGTCCGCTTTTTTGTCTCCTATTGCAAGAAATACTTGCAATGGAACCTCTCTTTGTGTAATAACTCTTCCAGCTTCTTCCCACAATCTAAACCAGCGTCGACCTCTTGTCGTTGCTTTAATTGACTGCCTCCGGCGGATATTTAACGATCGAATAATACACCGATCCAGTAATAGTCCAGACCCTCTCTATAACACAAAGTCCACGTGGCAGCTCGAAATCCTCCGAATGATTTGCTTTTTCTGGTTTTCCAATAGCTGCTACCAAAGAAATTAGCCATCGATGAGCAAAGCAGCATTTCCTTGAGGTGTGATTGACTCTCTCTGTCAGAAAGTCTGTTAAAGAAGACTTGTCTCCCGTTCGCATGGTGTGGCTCATGATTTCTGCGAGAGACTGTGGCACTGGCATTAGCCCGTGCTTCAATATGGCTTGATTTTTACCTCGCTCCTGAATTCATAAGCTGCATACGTGCAGAATTACTTTTCTCGAAGCTAGTTCTAGCACTATTAACATTGTAATCTCGTTCTATTCTTATTTCATGCATGTCTGTGAAGAAAGTGGCTCGCCTCCATTACACTGTACAAGCTTTTCAATGTGAATCATTGTAATCTCGTTCTATTCTTATTTCATGCATGTCTGTGAAGAAAGTGGCTCGCCTCCATTACACTGCACAAGCTTTTCAATGTGAATCTGTCCGGCGTAGAGCAAATTGGACAAGAGAATGCTCAATTTCCGAAGTTGCAGGCAGGATCTTTTGTCTGAGTGAAGAACTCCCCAATGATTTGTGGTGTAGTGCATTTTTCTCTGCATTATCTTCCTTTTGTCTTTCCATGGCACTCTCTCCGTGGATCAAGCGGTTATTGTGCGACAATCGTTGATTTAGCGCGCCAATAATATGGCAGCCCTGTTTGTAGAATAGAAACTTTATAATAATGACGGTATCCAAATCTTGGCGTTTTAACAAAGACCAATTAACTGTAATAAAAAAACAGCAAAGAACAAAGCGACTGGAGTATTCCCGATATTTCGAATAGTCAAGCCGTTCTTCTTCGAGGGAGAACGCAATTTTCCGCTTGACCGTTCGAAAGATACGGAATACTACTCAAGTCGGTTTGTCTTTTGTTGTTTTGTTATTACAGTTGATTGTAGGATAGAACCCATCTGCTAAGCGCTGAGGAGGTTTTCGTGAAAACAACAATGCCGCCACTCCTATTCCAAAAACATTTAGCCATTCCTGGGCACCCTTTCATTAGCTTTCACCTTTCAATTAGCCGTAAAAGTTTTTACTTCAACGTGCTTGGTGCAGGAACAGAGGTTTTGTAATTACCTAGAACACTTGTTATGGAAGCATGTTTTTAACTGCAGCTTTTTCTTAATACAAGTCTACATTCATTCCTCAAAAATGACTGAAAAGTGACTGAACCAGAAATAAGAATTTTATATCAAAGGGCGTGGTCATTTGTCAAGTGACGGCTAAATATTCGTACAAAAAGCTTAAAAACTGTAAAAAAAATTTTTACAGTACACTTATCACAAATTCAAAGCGATTTTACGTTTTGTTAAACTTAAAATTGTTAAAGGAAAGAAGACACCTTATTAATTTGGACAATGACGTCATAATGAAATGCCCCAAAATACCAAAAAAATTTTTACACACATGAGGATTGAGCTCGGCAACAGTGATTTTCGAAATCAGCGCACTCGAGTCAGTAAGAATAGCTATGTCGCCAAAAATCAGACAAAAATGCCCGTGGGTGTTACATTTTAGTTCCCAGAGTACCCGACTATATCAAACTATTTACAACAAAATCTAAAGCCTAAAACTGCTTACTTAGAAATTAAAGCCGACTTTTCAATGCCCTTTTAAAAGTCAGTCAAAACTTGAAATTTCCCTTGTGTGACTCTCCAGAGACTGTTCCACAATGTCAGAACTTTATAGCAGCTGGACTTGCGAGGTAGCTCTGCCTTGGGAAAAGATGTCTCAAAAGTAAGCTTTCTTTCTTCTTTGTAGAAAATAACGACAGACACACCATCGCATATGGAACACAGTTTGACCAGCACGTGCATTGCACAGTAGTGCAACCTACAGACCAATCAGTGATCTAATTTCCAACATTAACTGTAGGCTATAAACCAGTGAGAAGACAGATAATGACAACAATTGAATAAAAGCTAACGTTTTTCCTATAAGGCACCCCTCGGTTAACAAGAATTCAGACTCAGTTGTAAGGTTATTGCAGTAATACAGAATAATTATGACCTATTAGCGTAGAAAGAGGTTATTCAAAACTATGACATACTTACCATTTGAGAATTTTTTCATGAAGACGCTCTCACCAGGAATGGAGAGCCACCGAGCCATCAACATTCTAGGTGGTAAGGACACCAGTGCTTACAAGATGACTGAAGCGCCCTAAGATGTGGAAAAGCTTGTCCAGCCATGCAGACTCTTACATGACACCCCGGAAGAACAGGAGGGTGGGTCATCAACCATAGAGGCATCAAAAGAAATTGAACCGGCACCTCCGGCAGTCACTGCCCAAGATCCTATCCTCCCTTCTGGAGCAACGGAAATTCCCTATTCTCCTCGGCCTTTTCGTGCTAGACAGCCTCCCTCCTGGATGAAAGACTTTACGTGTTCTGTCTTGTTTCTAACTTTATCTCGAGTTAGTGTGTTTGTTTTAAAAGGCATTGAACACTCTAGCTAGACACCTGGACATTCGCTGTAAGTCATTATAAAGCTTATTACAAAGTGGAGGGGGGTTGTAGTGTCACGGAAGTGACGCTTTCGTCACGTGTTCGGGTGCGAGACCATGTGCATTGCATGATCCGCTATCTTGTAATACAATGTTTATAGTTGCTAAGTCTTTCGATGTGTTTATGGCCGTACCGAGTTGCTACAACGGTCAAACGAAAATCGCTCTAAAGAAAAAGAAAAAAACACTGAAATATTTCTTTTTTTTTTTTATTTGTCAAAGGAAAGGCAGCCTTCATAAAACAATTTCGTCATTTACATTTGAACTTATAAAAGTATCTGCAGTAAAGCATACAGCACCAAGAAAATATGGATGCATATATGTCCTTAAATATTTAGCTAGTTACTTTAATTCGGATTTTTTGCCGTGACATTTAGACAGGTCATCTCCCCTTAACGTTTTTTTGGCCTTGACAAATCCGGCTTATAGCTATCCTATCTTCGTGAACTTGAATGTCGGTAAGTGGGTACCGTTTAGTGGATTCTTAAATTGAAGAGTCCCCAGATAATCATACTGGCTAAAGACACCGTGGAAACGTTTAAGAAGAAACTCCAGTGGCCACTCGGGGCCAAACAGATTTAGGGTATCTGTGCTGCTACCCGAGAGTGTATGCAGCCTCTCGCTGACAAAACTAGGAGTACCGTAAAGTTCGTCCCAATGAAATGTGAAATCCAATGGACTTCTTTTGTTGTAAAAAGCACTTCTTAAGACATAAGAGATATTTTCACAGATTGAAGTAAGGTAAAAATAAGGAAATTTTTCTTCATATTGTCGAGGGTGAGTTTTCAGAGCAGTTTTTGCACCAAAAAATGGTTTTAACTTATAATACAACGATTTCATACAGGCAAAGTATTTAAGTTGAACGTGTCGCGTCAGCATTACGGCGAGGATTCTTTCTTGAAACTTCTTTCTCTCGTCCTCAATAGCCTCAACAATAAAAGGCGAAGAGATCTTTGTAATTTTCAAAAAGTATTGATTTAGTAATCTTCGTTCTCTTAAACACTGTTTCATGTTTCTTTGGAACCTCGACTTATGTTTATATGGAAGCTCTCCCATAGCTGTTTCTAATTCTATCAAAGATAGCAGAGACTGAAGAGATTTTAATTTTTCTTGAATCTTAAAAGGAAGACCGAATGAACAACGCACCATAGGTCTCTCACTTCGATATAACCTTGTAAGCGACACCATAAAGCGGAATTGTGCAGGTCTCAATTCTAAGGTAAACTCCCCATAATAACGTCTGTACATTATATGATATTCGGCATCCTGCCTTGGATATCGCATCTCGCCTCCATGTCCTTCAATTATCTTGATGATCTGTCTCCAACGATCGTAACGTTGACTTGGGTTATTATTTTCGAAAAGTTTTGCCAGGTACATTGGTGTTATTCCGTCTGAATTAGGACAGTTCACGTCTAAGGCGTGCAAATCACTCTCCTCGAACAATACTTGTATAAACTCCACAAGACCATTAAAAGCTGCTAAGTGATAAAAAGTAAGTTCTGGCTTGCTAGAGTCACATCCCATTTGGTATCCCCGTCTTTTAACTGCATAACGAAGAAGATCAATTGAAATTTCGTCGGCCTGTATCACTTTATCTTTTTCAGCACCTTCTCTAACTCTGCGAAATTCCCACGATCGCCTCTTAGTCCCTGCATAAAGCACAGCAAATGTTAAAGCATCTTGTCCATCGGGGTTTAAAACAGAATAATTCGCTCCATTTGCAAGGAGATAGCGAACTGCTATTAGATTGCTTCCTTGCACTGCTCTGTGTAGCGGTGTAAATCCCTCAGCGTCAACGCAGGAACTTAATAGGCTATGTCTTTTAGGGTGACGTTCAAGAGTTTCAGCGAGAGGACCATTTTTTATTTCACAAACCAGGTTATCATGTCCGCTGCATTTTTTGACGTAGAAAAAATTATCATCTTTAATTGTCGGGGTGCGATAACTTAAAAGATGATACACTGAATAGTTAAAAGGTCTTCCACATTCAACTGGAACAAACGGGACAAAGTTTTTGAGAAGCACATCTATAAATTTTCCGCCAGTTTGAAGGTAAGTTATAAGAGGTGTTCGCCCAAGGCTATCTTTGCATCTTAAACTCGCTCCCTTTAGCAATAGGAGTTGAACGATGTAAGGCTGTTGGTTAAGGATTGCCTGATGTAGCAAGCCACCTTCTGCCTGCTTGCATTTCCCAAGCAAGGCACCACGACGAAGAAGAAGAAAAATGGCCATCTCGTAATCGCTTAAAGCCCCTTGCAAATCTTCTATTTTAGTCCCTAAATAGAAAGGTGTAGTAGAACGTAAATGAAATGGTACAGTTGGACGCGGCGCATTTTCAACAGCCAGTGCCAGTGGTGTCTTCCCGTTAACGTCTTTTTTCTCCAGTGATGCTTTCCTCTGAAGAAGAACGTTAACAGCGTCAGCTAATCCATTCTGGGCAGCAATGTGTAATGTTGTTTGCCTTTTAGTATCAACGGCATCGATATTAGTGCCTGTAAAAACTAACCTTATAAGGATGTCTAACCAGTTTAAACGGTCGGTACTTTTTATTTGCTGTTTGTCTGAAAAAGAGCCAGACAAATGCCCCTTTCGATCTGTTACAACTGGCCTCAGGGTTCCATCACCGGCGATGTCATTGCGGTACACTATTCGACTAAGATCACTCGATTTGATATTTCGGATTGAGTAGTGCAGTGCCGTCAGGCCAAAATCATCAACAACCGACGGGTCTGCCTCCTTGTAGAGGATTTGATTAATTGCCTCGACTGCTCCACAAGCCGCAGCGATATGAAGAGGTGTAGATCCATTTAGAGTTTTGGCGTTAATGTCCCCCCCGACAGTTCGTTGAGAAAATAAATGAATCAAGCCACTATGACTGTGGCAAGCAGCCACATGAAGGGCTGTCGCTCCGCTGCAGTCACGGTCATTAACACGAGCACCTTTTCTAATAAGCGATATCGCCAATTGCCGGTGGCCATACCTTGCTGCAAGATGGAGAGAAGTGTAGCCACAATGACATACATCTCCACTGTATTCAGTTCGTTCCCTATAATTAAGCTCTGATGAGTCGACTTTTTGCCAGTGTTTACACTTGTAGTGTATCAGCTGCGGTTGCTTCCCAAGCAAAATATCAGCAATTTTTCTTTGGTTTTTTCGAACGGCTTCGTGAAGTGGAGACCTCCCAGAATAATCATAGCAATTTAGTGCATTTTTTTTTTCGGAAAGAAGGCGAGAAACTATCTTCTCGTATCCTGAGGCAACAGCAGTGTGAAGAGAAGATTGACATAAAATTAAATGTATGTCATCATAAAATCGACTTCGTCCTTCTGACATTTGATCCAGCCAGTAAAAGTAGCCATCACATCTTGGGCATTCGTCTTTGACACCAGCGTTTAAGAGGAAATCCACTACTTGCAATCTATTGTTTGCAGTTGCGAGATGTAGAGCGGTTTGATCTGCTATTGCGCCTGCCTCGTACAGAATTTTAACAACTTCAAGATGCCCGTTTTCTGCCGCTAACTGTATTGGGGTTAGGTTAACACCATTCAAAGCCGAAACTTTAGCATTTTTAGCAAGAAGAAAACGAACAACGCTTACATGTCCTCCTTGGGCTGCGGCATGGAGCATTGAGGAATCAGGGAATTCAGATTGGATCTGATTATATGGCATGTCTGTAACGGGACCACAATATGATTGAGAGCAACCACTTTTGACTTCTTCAAAGACGGCTCTTGTCTTGTCTTTATAAAATGCAATGATTGACTGGGCTTTCTGTTTCACATCGGCGCCTCTTTTTACCAACAGTGCAAGGTTATCTACAAGTCCATGCTGTGCTGCCAAAAACGCAGGTGTAAATCCACGCTTATCAACGCCATCAATGCTGCTAAAATGTCGTAATAACAGTTTCAGAACATCTGTACTGTTAATTGTCGCGGCCAAATGCAGCAGAGTTCTGTTACTAAGCGGATCTGACGAATTGACTGTCTGGGAGGGAAAATTTAAAAATTCTTTGATGTAGGCTTCTTTCCAACCACCGAATGCAATGTGTTGGGCCAAAAAGAGAATATATTTCAACAGAGTACTTTTATCTCCGTCTTTTATGAGATTGATGTAGTAGCCACAGAAGATCTCGTGTCCAATCTTTTTACTCACAAAGAACTTCTCGTTATTTTCGTTAGTTAACCAATCAGCTAGTGACAGGTGATAAAGCGTGATTGTATTGTTTTCTCCGTATTTCAGAAAGTGTCCTAGCTCTTTCAATCTATTTTTGAAATCGTATTCTTTGTGTAGGTCACTCTCTTTCATTCTGAGTACTTCAAAGATTTCTTTTTCAGCAAGTGGTTCAAACGTCGAAACCAATAATTCCAAAACACGCCGAGCAGGACTAAAGTTTCTTTGCCTAGGATAAAGTCTTTCAAAGTAACTGCAGTAGAGGTCTCCCAAAGATTTTGGCAAGGCATATTCATTGCCTAATTCGTGTCTCGAGTGTTCCCAATGGTTAAGCAACTCTTTAACGAACAGAAAGTTTCCTTGGCTTTTGCTAAGTAATGCAGCTGCCACCTTTGTTGTACTTTCGATACTGTCATCTCCGAACCAGGACGTTATGCGGTGCAGTAAAGGACTAGGTTGATAGAGTTTTGTCATCACAAAAATTTCAATGTCCTCCAGGTTTCTAGAATCTTCGGGATCAATGACTAGATTCGTTACTTTTGTTGAATGCAGTAAGGCTTCAGATTCATTTCGTGAAGTCATGATGAGCTTTAACCAATGTGGAAACCGATTAATTTTGTTGTTTAGGAGATAAACAATGCTTTGACCTGTTTCACCTTGTGAAAGACACTCGTCTAGGGCATCCACTATGATAAACCAGTTGCTTGTCGGTTCATTTTTTAGGTTTCTCAGCGGAGTAAGGATACTCTGCTCAAAACAACCCACAGGATCCTGATTCTGGATACAGTCCAGATCAAAAGAGCGTTGAATGTAAGAACTACTAGAAACGAGATAACCATACTCAGGGAACCTGCGGGCTATCATCTCCGCTAAATTGCGAACAAACTTTCCTGCCATTTGTGTATTTTTGTCTGAGTACTTACAGAAGTGGTAACCGAGAATATGAGCATGGATTGTAGAGCTTGTTGTTCGAGAACAAATGAGCTGAGAGGCCCAAGCGGATTTACCCGCACCAGGATTTCCTATCACTAGCACCCCGGCCACGTTATCATCCTTAAGCGAATCTTCGACCTCTCTATACAACCAATGGCGCCCGATGAAGGTTTCCCCGCTAGCTGTTTTCAAGTACTCCGTCATGCTGATATCTTTGGTGTCGATTGGAACTCCGCCTGTTTCCGCAGGACACCCTGTAAAGTTGAATAGTCAACACAATAGCTGGAATGAAGCAACACGGACCGTTTCATTACACGTATATTATAACCCCATGCTGTACTGGTAAACATCTCAGGGTTTTATTCTACTGGGATCTCCAATGAAACGTCTGTAGTGTGACACTAGATAAGAAGTATGAAAGCTAAGGAGCAGACTATTTCCCTTTTATCTTGTGCAAGGTATAATTAATAGGTCAATAGAAGGCAATTCTTATTTGGGACATCCTAGTGCGGGTACCAAACGGATACCGAGGCAACCTCTTACAAAATTACCAAGATGCCTGCACTAACGAGGTGGTGGTTCTATAACTCCCATTAAAATCAGGTCGTTCCATTAAGGAGATGCATTTTGAGATATTTGGAAGGTGATCAAAGTTGTGTCTTCTTATTACATTCTTATGGCGTTTTTATGATATTTTTGTAGTGAACATCAGTTTGATTAACTTTTGTTTTTATCGTTTCCTAACTTTGCGGGATTCTATGCTAACAAAAACATAGATTTATATCTTCACTGAGCAGCCAAGAATTCATGTGGTGTAAATCCACGCTTATCAACGCCATCAATGCTGCTAAAATGTCGTAATAACAGTTTCAGAACATCTGTACTGTTAATTGTCGCGGCCAAATGCAGCAGAGTTCTGTTACTAAGCGGATCTGACGAATTGACTGTCTGGGAGGGAAAATTTAAAAATTCTTTGATGTAGGCTTCTTTCCAACCGCCGAATGCAATGTGTTGGGCCAAAAAGAGAATATATTTCAACAGAGTACTTTTATCCCCGTCTTTTATGAGATTGATGTAGTAGCCACAGAAGATCTCGTGTCCATTCTTTTTACTCACAAAGAACTTCTCGTTATTTTCGTTAGTTAACCAATCAGCTAGTGACAGGTGATAAAGCGTGATTGTATTGTTTTCTCCGTATTTCAGAAAGTGTCCTAGCTCTTTCAATCTATTTTTGAAATCGTATTCTTTGTGTAGGTCACTCTCTTTCATTCTGAGTACTTCAAAGATTTCTTTTTCAGCAAGTGGTTCAAACGTCGAAACCAATAATTCCAAAACACGCCGAGCAGGACTAAAGTTTCTTTGCCTAGGATAAAGTCTTTCAAAGTAACTGCAGTAGAGGTCTCCCAAAGATTTTGGCAAGGCATATTCATTGCCTAATTCGTGTCTCGAGTGTTCCCAATGGTTAAGCAACTCTTTAACGAACAGAAAGTTTCCTTGGCTTTTGCTAAGTAATGCAGCTGCCACCTTTGTTGTACTTTCGATACTGTCATCTCCGAACCAGGACGTTATGCGGTGCAGTAAAGGACTAGGTTGATAGAGTTTTGTCATCACAAAAATTTCAATGTCCTCCAGGTTTCTAGAATCTTCGGGATCAATGACTAGATTCGTTACTTTTGTTGAATGCAGTAAGGCTTCAGATTCATTTCGTGAAGTCATGATGAGCTTTAACCAATGTGGAAACCGATTAATTTTGTTGTTTAGGAGATAAACAATGCTTTGACCTGTTTCACCTTGTGAAAGACACTCGTCTAGGGCATCCACTATGATAAACCAGTTGCTTGTCGGTTCATTTTTTAGGTTTCTCAGCGGAGTAAGGATACTCTGCTCAAAACAACCCACAGGATCCTGATTCTGGATACAGTCCAGATCAAAAGAGCGTTGAATGTAAGAACTACTAGAAACGAGATAACCATACTCAGGGAACCTGCGGGCTATCATCTCCGCTAAATTGCGAACAAACTTTCCTGCCATTTGTGTATTTTTGTCTGAGTACTTACAGAAGTGGTAACCGAGAATATGAGCATGGATTGTAGAGCTTGTTGTTCGAGAACAAATGAGCTGAGAGGCCCAAGCGGATTTACCCGCACCAGGATTTCCTATCACTAGCACCCCGGCCACGTTATCATCCTTAAGCGAATCTTCGACCTCTCTATACAACCAATGGCGCCCGATGAAGGTTTCCCCGCTAGCTGTTTTCAAGTACTCCGTCATGCTGATATCTTTGGTGTCGATTGGAACTCCGCCTGTTTCCGCAGGACACCCTGTAAAGTTGAATAGTCAACACAATAGCTGGAATGAAGCAACACGGACCGTTTCATTACACGTATATTATAACCCCATGCTGTACTGGTAAACATCTCAGGGTTTTATTCTACTGGGATCTCCAATGAAACGTCTGTAGTGTGACACTAGATAAGAAGTATGAAAGCTAAGGAGCAGACTATTTCCCTTTTATCTTGTGCAAGGTATAATTAATAGGTCAATAGAAGGCAATTCTTATTTGGGACATCCTAGTGCGGGTACCAAACGGATACCGAGGCAACCTCTTACAAAATTACCAAGATGCCTGCACTAACGAGGTGGTGGTTCTATAACTCCCATTAAAATCAGGTCGTTCCATTAAGGAGATGCATTTTGAGATATTTGGAAGGTGATCAAAGTTGTGTCTTCTTATTACATTCTTATGGCGTTTTTATGATATTTTTGTAGTGAACATCAGTTTGATTAACTTTTGTTTTTATCGTTTCCTAACTTTGCGGGATTCTATGCTAACAAAAACATAGATTTATATCTTCACTGAGCAGCCAAGAATTCATGTACACGGCCTTACCGTTAGTCTCCTACGTAACCGTTCAGTTTCTCGACGCGCAATGCTCTCCCACGTTAATTCGATGACTACGTACCTTAACTTTAGGGCTAATTTTCGTGAATTGCAATCTTAAAATGGAAAACTCGGTGCATTACTCTCCGTCTTTGTATGACCTTGGATCGAGAACGGTGATACAACTACACAGCAACAGTATCATCAGCAATGGTGCGAACCGCTGTTTCCGCATTGCACTAGTGCACTTGATCAGCTTGTTGAACAAAGTCAGAGCACCACTTTTAACAAGGTTTGGAATGGTGATTATGACTATTAACATATCTTTTAAGTTTTGCAAGTTTCTGGACTCTTCATCGACCTTTCTTTGTAATTCCAGGATTTTTTCTTCTATTATTTCTTTATATTGGTTTAGAACTTGGACCTGAAAATTGTTTAAGTCTGACACACATTTGAGTGTCTGGATCTCACGTAGAGCTTTTTGAGCATCTTGGTCGTGAATTAAGGAAGGAACCTGAAGAAAACTTTCTATGGATGCAAAGGCGTTTGCCTTGTCCGCTTCGGTCAACTCCAGCTTCGGCACATGTACCCACTTGTGATTCCGAATATCACGGACGTCTTCGATCAGTGTTCGAGGAATTGATCGAAAGTGATCACACCAGTCCATCAGGTTCAAGATTCCAGTGACGTCCATATCATCTACGCTCTCTACGGCGTGTCCTCCCAGATCTGGAAGAAAGAGTTTGGCTATCTCCCAAGGACCCAAGACTGGATCTCTCCACTTTGCGGGATCACTTTGTTTCCAGTTTGGCCTGCCTTTATGATGATGACTTTGCAGGAAGTTGGCCCATGCACAGCTTCTTATGTCATGGTACTGATTTGGTCTTCTTCCTGCGACGACGACACAAGAACAAGGAACAGCTGCTGCAAGTGTTGCAGTCGCGTATGTATAGAAAGCGTTCATCTCTCTGTTGATAAATGGGCGAAGACCATGACAAAGTACTGTTGTTAAAGCATGTCCTAAGGCAAGCCAATTTTTGTACTCAGGTGTAGTATGTTGTTCTACTGAAAACTCTGGTGTAGAGGAACTTGACTCCGCCATGGTTAAGATTGTAAGGTCAGCCACGTAGCTCCACTTTTATCGTAAGAGCAATCTTTTTCAGATAATCTAAACAAAAAACGTACCATAAATTTAGCCAATCCTAAGAGCGCAGCTTCTACATGAGACTGAACGTTCACTTGTACAAAGTTCCACCAAAGAATAGATCGTGAAAAGTGATATATAAAGCGGTACTAGGAATTATAATGGCCACTCCCCGAGTAAGAAAAACACAGAACCGATAATCATATTTTCAACCAGTATTAAAATCAACTGCTATCCTGGCAATTTCATTGAACAGGCTCTATAAACTTATTATTAACCCATTTTCGATTTCTTTTTTAAAAAAAGATTTAGCGATAATCACATGTGATTAATCACTGACATTTACAATCGCTACAAATAAGAACTTTAATAAACAATAGACATTTACTTATACGATCAACAGACTGAAGCTAAATTAATCGCTTTATACTACTACATGAGAAATTTCTGCAATCTGATTGGCTTGGAGCAGTGGTATTTCAGCTTAATTTGAAATACCTACATGTGAAAATTACAAACCTTTTGCGGGTAGTAGTATAAACAAATAATAGCATGATTTGTACGTGATATTTGGCGTAAATACCACTCGTCATATTTCAAAATTGTCTCAAATTTCACTCGCCTAACGGCTCGTGAAATTACGTATAACAATTTCGAAATATCACTTTTGGTATTTATGCCAAATATCACTACAAATCATGCTATTACCTATACAAATTATAACAGGGTTAAAAAATGATGTTTGTTTGCTCCTACAGTCCCACAAATAAAGCTTTCCAATAAAGTTGTGAATACAATTTACGCAATTGCGTAAGAAGCCTGAAAAAAAATTCAGGACTGAATTTTTTGTTTTGAAAAATAAATACATAAATAAATAAAATAAGTAATATACATTTATTCAAAAAGTATCTATCTTTGCTGGAATTAGAATATTCGACGGGCGGACCTCGCAAAAGCATCTAACTATATTTACTATGGGTCCGTTTCGATTCTACATCTGATACGCGGTAAAAACGCCCATTTTTGCAAACTGCACTTTCAATCCAGCCAGGCTATGTAGCATATGCAACGATGAGGAATGGAATCTTTTTTTATGAAGGTTCTCCATTTATTAAATCTGAAGTCTAACAGCTACTACTGCACGGAATCTTACGGTTTCTTAAAACGAATTATATTCGGCTGATGATGTGGTCTCGGAAGCATTAAAAGCCCAACTGGAAATCTACAGCTATGATCAATGGTTGTGTCGATATTACATGTTTCGATGACATTCTAGACAAAACTCTTAGAGGATCATGATCTGCAAACGTCTGCTGGTGAATCCTGCATATACAATCAGGCGCAGCAGGAGAAGGGTCCTTTTTAGAGTCTTGAAAGTTATAAACATGGCTCTGTTCAACAACGACTCAATAAAAGTTCAGTAAATGTGACAATACTAAACAGTTACAAAAAGATGACAGACAAATTTGCCGACGTAGCAAATAAATTTGCTGTTCGTAACTATAATTGGAAAAGAAATTTGGGTGTATTAAGAATCCTCACCCTCCACACTTAAAAAGGGTTGTCCCCGAAACCCCCGCCCCCCCCCTCCCCCCCCCTTACCCTAACTGCACCGTGGGCCCTACTCAGTTTATTTGTTAAATCCTACAAATTTTGGGATCGTAACTTTCAGTCCCATGCAAACGCTAGTAATTTTACAGGATTCGTACTGTGGTGTTATCACTGAGCCTCGGTGCCTGTGTTAAAAACTACGGATATTTTTCACAACTGAGTGATCATTAAACTTCAGCGAGTCTGTTCATCTGTCTCTTCCTAACAACCAACATTTCAAAGCATCCAGTCCAGGTACTTTCTTTACTATTCAGTGACAAGTGTCCTGTTATGTATTCAAACATCTTAAGAAAAAAATTGGCTCAGTCTGTATGAACATTTTCCTTACGTTTTTGGTAACGGTCTTAATATGCTTCTGAAAGTATAAAAGTACGTACTATGCATATTAAATATACAATATATGTACTGATTGCCTTGTTAGTGAAATTTAAAAAGCTTTTCTCCTCCTGCCTTTAGTTGGCGATTTGGCTGCCGTTTCTTTGTGTTTTCATCTCAGTTTGCTGTGATTATCAAATCTTAACTCTGATTGATGCTTTCGTAGTTTGGGAACAACACATCAAATTTTCGTTGATCACGACTTCGAACAATGGGAATACCACTCTTTATAAGGCTAAATAAATCCCTGGCCGAAGATTTGAGGAATGTCTGGTGGGCAGTCTAAAACCGCTGTAAACAATCAAAACTTCATAGACGCCAAACAGAATCGATGTATTTTTCTGGCAAACTATACGAAACACTTTAAAAGATAAGCGAACTAGGGCTCAAATACATACCGTTTTTTTTTAAAAAATAAAAGCTCTTCAGTGATCCTTTTAGGGCCTTCTGCAAATTTGACCTTATCCTGGAGTGCAGCTGCTGCTGAAACAACGGATTCTCTGCTCCGTATTAAAGCTTAGGAAACTTTTAAGCGAAAGTGAAACCAAAAGCAATTAGAGTATTATGCAAATCTGGAACACACCCGGGGGCGAATTGATGAGGGGTAACGAATTCAAATGGAATCAGCAACCGCCGCAATGACGACAGTTGCAGACAGTGGCGCGGGAACTGTGATTGGTCCGCTCACTGAGCCTAAAGTCACAGATTAGTAATAAATTGCGGCTAATGTGAGAATGAAGGGGGGTTTACTCATCACTCAAAACAACGTATCACTCGAGTGTATTTGATTAATATAAACATTTTTCAGCAGGGGTTGTCAGGGAAGAAATAGCTGAAGCTCTGCCACTCAAAACCAGTCGACGAGTACTCACAAGGCCCTTTTCGCTAGAACTAAGACTGCACGACGACGACGAAGAAGGAGAAACTAGAGGAGTAGAGGAACCTGGATGTCAACAGGATTGTTATTCTTTGTTCACTCTCAGTTCAGTGACTCACATTATTCTTAACTTGTTAATATTCCGTTTTTCTTTTCTGCTCCGTGTCTTTGACAAGAGCAAAATGCTTCGTCTGCTGGCTCAGACCCGAAGGGAATAATATTTTTCATAATATTGAATAAAGATTAGTACTAACTTTGTCAGCGCATGAAGTGTGTTTTCGGCTTTTGACGCCACTTTGAATCCGGAGGGGGGGGGGGTACTTGGGTTAATTTTTGTCGAGTATGTGCCGCTGGCCTCTCAGAGCCCCTACCCCACTAGAGTCTATTCTGTGGCCAATTATAGACTCCATCTTAGTCACTTTTGGGTAAATATGTAGTTTTCGCGATCCCATCTTAGTCACTTTCTATTTTTAAGAATTGACCCATCAATTATCTCTGTTTGGGGAGAACATCGATATATAATAGAACGGAGGACCATAAAATTCAAAAACTTTTTAATTTGAACAATCCTTAATCATGTCTATATTAGCGGACTTTTTAAAACATATTTTCAGGATGGTGTGATGGAAAGCACAAAGAATTTCTGGAAATATTTAACATTCAAAGTTGCGGTTGTACAAGACCATAAACGTGGCGTATAAATAAGTCACATTTTCCAAAACTTCACCGTCCTCAAAAAGTGTTACTCGCTCCTTTGGGCCTGGATTCTAACTTGGAGATTACAGCTTTATGTACATGTGCAGAACAGAAAAAAAGAACAAAGACCGAGTGCATTCGACTAATACATTCAAAGGACTCTCAAAGTATTATTAGTAAGAAGGGGATCGCTTGTCAATCACTTGAACAGTCGCTGCTTCAATGACGTTGCCTGGCAACCGACTCGCGTCTTCACCCAGAGTCCCTACAGTGTCGCTCGTTCATAACTGTTCTTGCACAACTGCTTGCCCGGTCCTTTTAATCATCGCTATCTGTTGGATCTCGCTCGGCTTTCTGATTGAATATCCAGTCTAAGTAACCGACCTGAAGTGGTTTCCACGCTTCAAGCAAAAAAAAGGACAAAAGGAAAGATCAGTGTTTTAAAAGATGAGAGAATTTTGTTTGAGAAATGTACAAACCAAACCCTTTCATACGTCTTCTCTCAAAAATATTATTTTGGTCTCGTAGGACAGTATTTTGTAACAGTTCCTTCAAATTGGAAAAGAAAATAGTTTAAACATTGTGATATTCACAAAGTTTCACTAGAACCATGTCATTTTTTTCTCGGCGATCGAGAATCGTAAAAATATGCTTACGCGCTTTTGCCCGATGGGCTTCACGAATGAATGTTTTCTTCGAGGAACTTTATGAACATTCAAGAGACGACGTTCTAGATGAGAAATTGTCATTTTTCGCTTTGTTTATTTCCATATACATACAATTAACCTGCTGCGCGAGAAAGTCAGGGATAAGCTCATTACATTACAGGCGGCCAAAAAAATAGAAAAGGCAATTCTGGTAAATAAAAATGGACACTTTTTCTGAGGGACTGGTCATTATTTTGTATGTATTTATCAAGTCACCATGTCCAACTGATAGACATTCTATTTAAAGCTACCTTAAATTTGGATTTGAGTTGCTCTTCGCCCAGACCGTGTGTAGACAATTGTCGTATTGACATTAAAGTTCTCGGTACTCTCAATCATTTTTTCTTCTTCAGTCGACTCCTCTTCCTCTTTCGCTTCTTTGTACTCATTTCTCCAAAGCAGGGAAACAGCTTCCAGGGCACAACCACCCAAAAACATTTGATGAAAAACTTATCGGCAAACTTATAAAAGTTAAAGAAAGGGTGATAGAAATAGAAGAAAACCTTAGGGAAAAGTTAGAGAAGACATCAAATATGTTCCAATATGCCCCCCATGTGAATGCAAAAACCAAAAAGCATTCTCAGAAAGAGAACCGAAGGAAAGCCAAAAGAAGGAAAGTTTTGAGAAAAGCTGCCAACATACAGAAAGTGCGAGAGTTTATTTCGAATGCTTCTACATCTGAAGTAATTCAAATCCAAAACCTAAAATTGGAAGTTCTATCTACATTATCATTGTTTCAAGTAAAATATCTACAACTTATGTATCTCCTGTCTACTAAAGCTGTAAACTTGATTAGTGAATATGTAGACAATTTTCCAAGAAAAGAAAACACTAACCTAGAACCAGATAATGCCCATGATGATGACAGTAATGATGATGACGATGATGATAATAATAATGATGATGATGATGATAAAGACAACAATGATATTGATGATGATGCAGACAATGATGAAAATGGTGATGATGACAACAATGGTAATGGTGATGCTGACAATGATGATGATTATTAAATGCTGAGGACAACAACAACAATGATGATGGTGCTGGTTATGTTTACAGTAGAAATAGGATCAATGTTGTAAGATACTGATTTGTAAGTGTTAATAAAAGGTGTTGTATAAAGCTATTTTAATAGGCTGTATTTGTTGATGGCATCCAGGCGCAGCTTTTAACATGTTTGCTGGCAAAACGTTAGCATATTTTTTAATGCCCCCCCACTACCGCCCTCCGGTTAGTTCAGTTGGGAGAGCGCCGGTCTGCTGAGCGGGAGGCCGTAGGTTCAAACCCCGGCCGGACCAACACTCAGGGTCTTTAAATAACTGAGGAGAAAGTGCTACCTTTGTAATAACATCTGCAAATGGTTAGACTTTCTAGTCTTCTCGGATAAGGACGATAAACCGTAGGCCCCGTCTCACAAGCCCTTGCACATGTAATAAATCTGTGGGACGTTAAAGAACCCACACACTCTTCGTAAAGAGTNGTAAAATATCTACAACTTATGTATCTCCTGTCTACTAAAGCTGTAACCTTGATTAGTGAATATGTAGACAATTTTCCAAGAAAAGAAAACACTAACCTAGAACCAGATAATGCCCATGATGATGACAGTAATGATGATGACGATGATGATAATAATAATGATGATGATGATGATAAAGACAACAATGATATTGATGATGATGCAGACAATGATGAAAATGGTGATGATGACAACAATGGTAATGGTGATGCTGACAATGATGATGATTATTAAATGCTGAGGACAACAACAACAATGATGATGGTGCTGGTTATGTTTACAGTAGAAATAGGATCAATGTTGTAAGATACTGATTTGTAAGTGTTAATAAAAGGTGTTGTATAAAGCTATTTTAATAGGCTGTATTTGTTGATGGCATCCAGGCGCAGCTTTTAACATGTTTGCTGGCAAAACGTTAGCATATTTTTTAATGCCCCCCCACTACCGCCGCCCGGTTAGTTCAGTTGGGAGAGCGCCGGTCTGCTGAGCGGGAGGCTGTAGGTTCAAACCCCGGCCGGACCAACACTCAGGGTCTTTAAATAACTGAGGAGAAAGTGCTACCTTTGTAATAACATCTGCAAATGGTTAGACTTTCTAGTCTTCTCGGATAAGGACGATAAACTGTAGGCCCCGTCTCACAAGCCCTTGCACATGTAATAAATCTGTGGGACGTTAAAGAACCCACACACTCTTCGTAAAGAGTAGGGCACGTAGTGCCTGCTGTAGTGGTCTATCTCACTTTCACACTCATGGATGGGGGCATCATCACTCATTCCTTCAGTACTTGTAAACTGCACCTTAAGCAGTCTGGCAAAGTCCCCCAACCAGTGTTGTAAATTATCCCTGAAAAGCCCTGTGGGGAGTGGATGATAAGATATTTACAATTTACAATTTACAATTTACCCCCCTTCAAGCCGTGCGTAAAAAGGGTGGCCCACCCCCTATTTGCACCAGCCCCCCGTCCCGATAAATAATGACCAGTCCCTGAACAGTTTTCGTCTCTTTCGTTCTCTCTTGTTTGTGAACGTTTCTACCAGTAAGAAAACTTTCTTGCTTTTTTCTTCTCTCTAAATAGAATAAAAAGTGTACCGTGGCACCAAAGAGGCCTCAAAGGAGTGCTCTTTCAATGACCTAACTCATACCTCTTCACAATTTCTGCACCAGTGATGTCATAAATATGGTAAGCAATGCCTAACTTGGAATGGCCGTCAAATTTTCGAGAGAGCAGATCCTGTTAAACAAAAAACAAAACCAATTTATCTACAGTAACAGACAGTAATATGTATTTAGACATTAGCAAAGTCCATCCAAGGGCTTTTATATTAACTAGCTTGACCTTTACCGGAGTTGGGGGACTCAGACCGGTTTCAATCATGTTACAGAATGAGGACAAATTATTGACAAGAAATGGAAATGGGGCACAAATATTCCTGGAGTAAGAGCTCGGACATTAATTAGTTTTAAGAAGGCCTTGGTGACTAGGTATTATCCTATATATCAGCACCAACAGTCCAACATTAAAACCATTAGTATTTGCTTTGCATCTGTCAGTTTACATATCAGAACAATAAGTGAAAAGAACAAAAAGTATAGTTTACCCACACTTTTGTTCCTGTCAGATTTTGATGTCTTTTTTTTGTATATTGCGGCTTCAATTGCTTTACCCTGCCCAATCCAGAATAATCTCGTCCAAATTTTCAAAACTGTCCGTCAGGTTGAATGAAAACAAGGTTCTCCATTCAAAGGCGGGTCATAGGTAGTCGCTAACAGAAAAGTTACCCCCATAACAAAATGGGTAATTATTTGTACAAGAGTTCAATTGTACCTAACATTATCCACGCTCTCTAAAGAATGTGTTTGGTTACATGTATTTGTCCTTGCTTCCATTAGAAACCCTTCACACAATACCTTATTTGTGAGTTCTGTTTCATTGACATAACTCTCAATAATATATCAGACTTTCAAACTCGCCCTGAATATTAAATGCCTGGGTAGTTTTTGTGAAAGTAGCAACTTGTTTAAATCTTATGTACATATACAATACGAATGTATCAACGCGTCTTAAAAAAAATAAAAAATTAATGTAAAACTATTACCCTCTCAAGAATTTCACGGTACTTGCGTTGTCGGATCATTCGAATAAGTGCTTTTCTTCCTAAAATACAAAACAAAATGAGGAGAATCGGATGGTCGGCCAATACAAATTACAAAATGGGGATATATTTATTACAAAACTTGAACTTTTAAGCTGTCACAAGCCTTAGATTGCACAGTAAATAAAGTAAATGCGATAACATTTTTGAGAGCTAAAGCCCATTTTTCAATTCAGATTAAAAGCACTGAATTTTTATGTTAGAGAATTTACTTTGACACAGATTTAGCAATTCTAAGCCTGGGTAAGGAGAGAAGCCAAATTACTCGAAACTATGACGTATACTTACCATTTGAAAAGTTTTTCATGAAGACACCTGCACCAGGAATGGAGAGCCACCAGCTATCAACATCCCTTGTGGTAAGGACACCAGTGCTTACAAGATGACTGAAGATAAAAACAATCAGGGTGATAATGAGCTGTAAATACAGGGAATACTCCTTCAGAGAAACTTTATGGTACATTAGACTTGCCACAGGTCAACCTCACGAGTTTAAGTGAGCAGAGCAAGCTTTTTAGGTTGCGAAGCAGCCAAGCAACCCCCCACCATAATAATTATGGTACATCAACAAGACTACATACGTGATTTCCTCCTCTGACAGTCTAAATCTGTTAGATACATCCTTTTTACTTATACTGACATCTGAATGATTTGGGAGAAGGCTACTGACAAATTTATCTGTTAGAAAAAATCAGAAAGGTTTTAAAATAATCAAATGGACAAAGCATAATCATTAATGTTAAAAACAATACCCAGGCAGATATTTATTTATTCCTAGATTCACTTAATAAAAATCACCACTAAAACTACAATAAATTTTTGTTGTAGTGTATCAGACAGTTTTTATCCATACATTGTGGCTCAATGTCATTTTACCCATGGTATACCCCTAGTTTGTCCTCAATAACACTCATCATCAAACACAATCATAGTACTGTGACAAATTAGTAAAATCCAACTAGTGGTCTATTATCAATACTGCATTCTGATTGGTTGAGCTACTCCTAGGCTATATCCACTAGTAGCAAAAAGCACGGCTTTTTGGTGGCAAAAAAGGATTAAAGTCTAGCTTTACCTAGCTAAAATGTTTTTAATCCAATATTTTTGACCAGCTAGTTCGATCTTACTAAAACAATTATTTCTCTCGCCCTCATGGCCTCTGAGTCAATAGCCCATGAGGCCGAAGGCCTCATGGGCTATTGACTCAGAGCCCATTCGGGCTCTATGAATAATTGATAAATAAACTAAACTAATAAGGTAAAACAGAAAAGGGGAAAACATGAAATGAACATATGTTTAATTTCTAAGGACATGCATTTTGTATGTTTATTATTATTATTATATAATAATAATAATAATAATAATAATTTTAAAGTAGAGTAAATATCCTGCCTTATTATGGTAAATTAACCCACATTTTCCTTCATCTAGTGCTAACCTATTGTAAGAAGAACCTTTGGATCACTGACTCTTGACTTGACATGAGAAACATAGTCCTCAGTAAGTACAACACCAAACTCGTCAGATCCTGAAGTTAGTTTGAAAAGACGAACCTCGTTCTCTTCCCAGAGATTATTCTGAAAACAAAAAAAACTCAGTTCCTTATTCATGATGAAGCTCAAAACACAATGTTGTTTGTAAAACATAAGCCTTCCAAACACGTTTAGGTCATACAAACAAGTTGATGTACACCGGATGAAAAGGAAGTTAGCAAAAAAACTTCGATACCATACACTGTAGAAAGAATCTGGATAGATAAAAGGTTAGAAAACAAGACTAACGTAAACTGCCGCTTATAAGCTCTGGTCTTATACATCTTCATAAGGGGTTTAGTAGGGCTTATAAACAGAGGGGCTTATATCTCAGCGGGCTTAATATAACTGGTCTAGAAAAAATGCTTTGAAGCAAGCTGTGGCAGTGCTGACCAAAATACCATTTGCATTTACTGGTTTTTAATTACGTTTTAAAATGCCATAAAACATGTAAATCAAATTCATTTCAGTACAAGCTAGAGGGGAACTTACCGGTATAATCGGATGTATTTTTTGTTTACAAGTAGATAGGTCTGTAACTGGGGGTGGGCTTATAAGTGGCCATTTACCATATAGTAGGCCAAAACATTTTGATTGGGCTCATGGAGGAGCAAACCTTTTCAATCTGAATAGCGGCCAAATATTTAATTAAAAAATAGAAAAAAAATACACATGATGATTTAGGGTTAGTAAATCCACTTGTTGGTTCTTCGTCTACCTGGACGGTGGTCGAATTGGAATTTGGAAATGATGGTTTCTGAGGAAGAGGGAAAAACTGTAGTAGCCGGAGAAAAATCTCTCAGAGTAAAGGAGAGAACCAACAACAAACTCAACTGTGGCAAATCATTTTGCCATAACATGGCCGATAGAAGTGAATGAGCTATAAATTCATCCTGACGAAAAATTAAGCTCGTCCTGAATGTCCGCTGCTGCAGTATGCAGACTTACCAACTGCCTGTCCACTAATGTCTTGTCCTTGACAACACAGTAGATCTGATGCTTCAATATAATGGCTGGAATTTTCCTTTCAAACTTCGACAATGGTACAATTGACTTCAGAAATAATATGGCTGCTTTTGTGTCACAGGGTATTTCAAAATCTGGATTCAAAAAAAGTAAAAGACAATGATAATTACTAATGGTGAATACATAAGATTGAAACGATTAAATAAATAAATAAAAAAAAACTAGTGATTGTAAGCTCTTTCACCCAGGACTTTCAAGAGCTGTCATCAATCTTAAGCTCACCAAAATCGCTCTCAGTTGATTTTCCAGGACTCTTGTCGCGTGACTCAATTAAAGGACGCTTATGAGAACTACTAGTCTCTGGGACAGGATTTAAAAAAGACCGAGGCCGTTTTAAACTCATTGATTTATAGAGGAAAAAGAGTGTTTCTTTCTTTACAGTTCGTCAATAATCGAAGCCACCATTCATTTTTGCTTCCAGTCCCTCGCAAAGGCGTAAGCCTCAGTCCGCAAATATTGCGGGCATTTCAAGATGGCGAATGACTTGGAGTTCAAAGGAAATTTAAGGACAATTTTCTCTGGCAATCATTCCTTGCTTAGAAATAGGGTCAACGTCTAACTGCTCAAATATGCTACTGTTACAGAACAAGCTGTCTATTTTACATTCAAAGTTACGGATGAACGCTCTGGTCGGCAGTGTACAGCGAGTGTATTCATGTATAGAGAATAAACAGGTCGTCGTTTGCGATCGATTAATCATTCACAGGTAAATTATCCTTCTGTCGTTACTAAACCGAACCGTAGTATTTAATGTCAAAATAGAGATGATAAGAGAATTTGTTGCCCTTGTTTGCTTTATCTTGGCATCTGTAATCCTTTGCTCTTCAGGGGATCCAAGAATTCACACATCTCACGGGAAGCAGGAGGAAACACATGATGGTAGTAGACATCCCGTGTCGAGTGATCACAAAAGCCACTCTCGAACCAACGAGGAACAAACTAATGATCATAAATCGGGGACGCTGTCCAAGGAAAAGGACAGCGTTTTAAACTTTGAAAGAGTTCTGTTTGATCGCGAAGAGCTGAAGAACTATGTTCTAGATTATCTGCGCACACATGGTTTCGCTCAAAACCCAACAACAAGCCCTAAGAAGTCACTGGATCACAAGCAGAAATCAGCTGGCAGGCATAGCGGGCCTCGTGACAAGTTAGAATCACCGCAATCGAGATTTGGGGGCAAAAGGGAACAGAATCATCACAGTGCCCCCGAGGACGAAAAATACTTTTCGCGAAACAGTGAGAGTGGTAATCAAAATCGAGCTGGTGGGCATAGTAAGCGTCATAAAAAATCGAAATCACTAGGAACTAGAAAACGCTCACATGGACGTCACGGTACTCGTGAAAAAGAAAATGATGCATTGTATAAGGAGAAATATGCAGCAGGGTCAGGTCTTTCGACAAAAGAAAGGCGTGGTCATCATCAGACGTCCATTGGCAAGAGTTACATGTATCCAGGAACCAAGAAGGAGAGAATGACGAACACAGATATTAATCAAAATAACCTAAAACATGTTTCGAGGTCAGATAAGCATGATGATCAGAGGAGAAAGAACAAAATTTCCAAAATTCAGGCTTCGAGTTCCTCGCTAGAGCACCGGGGTCATTACAAAAGCAGGAAAAGCTTAAATAACAGGAAATCTAACAAGAGAGACTTCATAGCAATTCTTCCAGCTCAGTCTTTCAAACTTGAAGGCTTTGATGTACAGCCAGTTCATCAATCTAAATTATCTCACAAAAAACACAAAAGAAAATCAGACAAAATGCTGAAGCATGTAAAGTCGAAGAAGTATAAATCTGAACAACATTCTGAAGAAGAAGAGCGTGTAGCTAAAGACAAAAGTGGCCTTAATTCAAAATCACATGCAAATAAGAACGAGATCAAAGCGCAAAGACATGGAGCAGGTTTAAGGAGCAGTGCCTCTTACAAGAGATCCAGATATAGTCACAGAAAGCAGAGCGAAAGTTCAGCACAAGCTAAAAGAAAAGATTATTTGCCCCAAAAGCATCATAGTCGTGAGAATAAAAAGATTTCAGCTCGTAAACGTAAGAAAACTTCAAGACATCGGGATGCGCAGAATAAAAAGTTTTCTCCCTCTTGGAAATCCCTGGACAAAAGAAAGATACCGTCTTGGTATGATGATGCCAAGTTTGGAATATTTGTTCACTGGGGTTTGTATTCTGTCCCAAGTTTTGGGACAATGAACAGTGAATGGTTTTGGTACAAGTGGAAAGGCAGGCGGCAATGGCAAAAGTATTTGAACTTTACTAGGAAAAATCATCCTTCAGAATTCAGCTACAATGAGTTTGCTCCATATTTTACAGCTGAGTTTTTTAATGCCACGCAGTGGGCAGAGCTTGTGGCCAGATCTGGGGCAAGGTATGGTGATTAGCTTAAAATACACTTCATTGTGCATTCCAGGGTGTGTCATTAGCATACTAATCGCCTAGCTAGTCTTAAGACAAGTCTCCAGCTGCACGTAAATTGACTATGATCGCCAATATAAAAATTTTACTAACGGGTGTCGTTAATAGTTGGATCAATATAACATTAAAAATGTGGGGGAAGAACCAATTGTACTCGTAGTTCTCTGTTAAGACCGATTGACATAGCACAACTTTGTCGCATGCGATGTGCTTACAATAATTCTACGACGTGGGTCTCACATACAACCATGCAAACAGTCATTCCATGCTGACCTTTCTTTCAGGTACTTTGTATTTACCAGCAAACATCATGAGGGCTTTACCAACTGGAATTCAAGTGTGGCTTGGAACTGGAATTCGGTTGACATCGGTCCTCACAGAAATATTGTTGGTAAGTCAGTAGAGATTCAGGTGTGCTTAGACGTTTATTTGCGCCAGATCGCCACTTATATTTTCAGAAGAGGGAGAATCGTGAACGGCGAGTATAAGATTGCAAAATGCCAGTGCACAAACTAATCCCGGCATGATAATTTCTGTCGTACTGTCCTTGCTGATACGAGAAGCTGTGGAAGCCTGGATTGAGAGCCTACTCAACAAGAGACGGACACTGAGAAAAAACTGAAAGCGCCTGCCTGCGGGGCGCAGAATAATCTGTGTTTGTGACGTTCTTTAATTATTTTGCCTTTGCCACGAATGATAATCGTTCCTTGGAACTAAGCTGTCTGAAAAAGCCGTTATTACCTTATTATGGGAAATTTACCCTTTATTTTTCATCTTTCACAAAAGCTAAGGGGAAGGTTTACAATACTTCGAGTCCATCTTCATCCTTGTCGCTGTCAGAAGTGATGTCAATATCTTCTCCTTTGATTTCGGCCAAGATAATCGCGTTAATTTCCTTTTTATGAAATTCTAACTCTTCTTTCGCGTTAATTTTCTTTATTCGAAAGTCCTTTCCATGAAATTCGCGTTAATTTAACTCGCGTTAATTTCCAATACATGTACCTTAATTTCATGGAGCGTTAATTTCCTGTAATAAGGTAAATCAACAATATGAATCCTGTTCCAATGATACATGAGAACAAGAAAGGGTTTTTTACCAATGTGCCGGCCGACAACAGTCGCTCATTCCTATGCATGCATGTTTAAAATGTACGTTATTTCTCATTCGATAATCATTTCATTTCTCTACTTATTGTTTTCCAGACGAGCTCGCCAAAGCTTTTCGAAATCTTTGTAATCCAGAAGTGAAGTTTGGTTTGTACTACTCCCTGTACGAGTGGTTCAACCCTCACTACTTGAGAGACAAAGCAAACGGATTTAAAACTGATGAATACATCAAGGTAAGGAAATTTTCATAGACGATACGTTTAACTACTAATTTCACTGTAGTCTTAAACTCCGAGGTTCGTCATCCCTAACTCTAATTATCTATGCCACTCTCTTTGCCCGACTAAAAAACCATAAAATCATGAAACCATGAAAAAAACCCAGTAATAATCAACCCAAAAAATTAAAGGAAACATTAAGCTAACTTGACTTCGAAATTTTTATCCACTTGCAGTGATGTTGAAGTGGTTTAGGATGTGAAACGATCTTTCATCATTTTTTGTTTATTGTAAAATCACAGATTCTAATTTTTGATTCTGACAAATGGTACATTTATATCTTTTTATCGGTGGATTGAGTCGGTTAATAAAATGATGGACATACTACATGTACATTCAGTTTGAGAGTTTTGAATTTCTTTTGTTTTGCCTCTAGAGTGTCATGAATCCACAGTTGTATGATCTCGTTAATACGTTTAAGCCCGATTACCTGTGGACCGATGGAGAATGGGAAGCAAATGACACATACTGGAAGAGTACAGAATTTCTCGCCTGGCTTTTTAATGAAAGGTATCTGAAGTCAACACTTTGTACTTTGTTCTTTCAGGGAATTTGTTTGGATTTATTCTCGTCCTCAGCGCCTCCTGTTCCTCTTTGCCGGCGAGAGTCTTTGTAGGAGGTCCTCGTGCTCACGACTCTGTTTAAATTAGCTCTGTTCTAATGCTTAACTGGATGTTACTGTAGAAATAAATAAATAAATAAATAAATAAATAATGTATAAAGAGTTTCCACAACATCAAGAAACATCCGCAAAGGGGGAGCAGTGAAGTTAGAAGCGACATGAAATTATGCAGCCATTGCGTACATGGAAAGGAGCCCAGTACAAACAGTTCATGCCCTTTCTCTCTCTTGAATACTGAATCAGGTCACTGTCGTTGATTATAAAGCAATGTGTAGATTACTTGATCCGCCCGCTTCGGATGCTTTCGATTTCCTTTACTTCGCAAAGGAAAAATAAATTAATATATGCCAGACCAATGATCAGTGTTGTTCGCTAATTCCCATCAGCTACTTGAAGTCGTGCTGGGAACAGATTTGCTGCTATCTCTTTAGGTACTCTTAGTTTACTCTTGAGCACGTCCAGTCAAAAGTGCCTTGAATAGTGCAGTGCAAAACGGTATATGTTGTGCTTTGCAGCCCAGTAAAAGACAAAGTTGTGGTGAATGACAGATGGGGGAAAGGCTGTCGGTGCCGTCATGGTGGAGTTTGCACTGGAGCAGATAGGTATAACCCTGGTCAGTATAAACTTTCTTTTCTCCTATGACAGAAGTTGGAACATGTAAAGTTCTTATTCAGGGGCACCCAACGACAATTTTCGGAAAATATCTGTTCGGAGGACGATTTGAGATCTAGAATTTTCGTAACATTTGCTGTAAAATTTCTTGCTTGTCTGCCTCTCCTAGG
Organism: Porites evermanni; assembly: GCA_942486025.1. Taxonomy (NCBI): domain Eukaryota; kingdom Metazoa; phylum Cnidaria; class Anthozoa; order Scleractinia; family Poritidae; genus Porites; species Porites evermanni. Next base: position 7,424 of record CALNXI010002735.1, on the reverse strand, counting down.
ATTTTCGAACATCTAAAAAATGATATAATTGCCCATTTTTAACGAATTTTAACCCTTAAAAGGTCACCTAGAATTTTCGGGAGCCTTTTTTCTGGCTGAAAGTTTCGAAAAGGTAAATTTTGATCCCTATAATTTTCGGATCACTAGACTTTCAGCTAGGAAATCCGAACAGATGAAAAATTTCTAGGGGATAAAAATATGCCTGTATCTACCGTTTAAATACTAAAATACGTTTAACAATGCTATGTTTAAGTGGTTTTGAACTATATTCTCGTTGGGTGCCCCTGCTTATTGCGAAGCCTCGATGTTGTTAAAAACAGTAGTTTGTAGCTTCTAAACGACGAAGAAACATCAAAGAACAGACAATAAGTAGACTGAAGCAACCCGACAAGTTTGAATAATCGTAGACAAACGAAAATCACGACAGTGATACATGAGCATGTAAAAACGCGATTATCACTGACTTCAGTCGGCATTACAATAGCCTATACCACCATTCCTAACTGATAAACGTCAGACAAGAGGTTTAATACGATCGATTGAAAAGGGGAATTAGAGTTGCACGTCACCTTATGTTACAGAAAACTACATTATACCGCTGTAAGTCATTTCACCCTTTCAGGCAAACTTCAAAAAAGGAAATGGGAGAACGCAATGACTATTGACCGACTGTCTTGGGGGTTTCGCAGAGATGCCAATCTTAACGATTACTTTAGCATCGAAGAACTAATTAAAGAACTTGTCAGTACAGTAAGGTAAGCTTGAAAGAATAATTCACCTTAAGAAGCTTACAAAACATGTAGTTTTGGATGAATACGTGGCTGCCAGTTGCTTCCTATCACACGTTCTTTTGGCTTGGCGGGCTTGTCGCGCGCAATCAATAGGAAGTCTCGCAANTTTGCTGCTATCTCTTTAGGTACTCTTAGTTTACTCTTGAGCACGTCCAGTCAAAAGTGCCTTGAATAGTGCAGTGCAAAACGGTATATGTTGTGCTTTGCAGCCCAGTAAAAGACAAAGTTGTGGTGAATGACAGATGGGGGAAAGGCTGTCGGTGCCGTCATGGTGGAGTTTGCACTGGAGCAGATAGGTATAACCCTGGTCAGTATAAACTTTCTTTTCTCCTATGACAGAAGTTGGAACATGTAAAGTTCTTATTCAGGGGCACCCAACGACAATTTTCGGAAAATATCTGTTCGGAGGACGATTTGAGATCTAGAATTTTCGTAACATTTGCTGTAAAATTTCTTGCTTGTCTGCCTCTCCTAGGATTTTCGAACATCTAAAAAATGATATAATTGCCCATTTTTAACGAATTTTAACCCTTAAAAGGTCACCTAGAATTTTCGGGAGCCTTTTTTCTGGCTGAAAGTTTCGAAAAGGTAAATTTTGATCCCTATAATTTTCGGATCACTAGACTTTCAGCTAGGAAATCCGAACAGATGAAAAATTTCTAGGGAATAAAAATATGCCTGTATCTACCGTTTAAATACTAAAATACGTTTAACAATGCTATGTTTAAGTGGTTTTGAACTATATTCTCGTTGGGTGCCCCTGCTTATTGCGAAGCCTCGATGTTGTTAAAAACAGTAGTTTGTAGCTTCTAAACGACGAAGAAACATCAAAGAACAGACAATAAGTAGACTGAAGCAACCCGACAAGTTTGAATAATCGTAGACAAACGAAAATCACGACAGTGATACATGAGCATGTAAAAACGCGATTATCACTGACTTCAGTCGGCATTACAATAGCCTATACCACCATTCCTAACTGATAAACGTCAGACAAGAGGTTTAATACGATCGATTGAAAAGGGGAATTAGAGTTGCACGTCACCTTATGTTACAGAAAACTGCATTATACCGCTGTAAGTCATTTCACCCTTTCAGGCAAACTTCAAAAAAGGAAATGGGAGAACGCAATGACTATTGACCGACTGTCTTGGGGGTTTCGCAGAGATGCCAATCTTAACGATTACTTTAGCATCGAAGAACTAATTAAAGAACTTGTCAGTACAGTAAGGTAAGCTTGAAAGAATAATTCACCTTAAGAAGCTTACAAAACATGTAGTTTTGGATGAATACGTGGCTGCCAGTTGCTTCCTATCACACGTTCTTTTGGCTTGGCGGGCTTGTCGCGCGCAATCAATAGGAAGTCTCGCAAGAGGGAGTTTTAGCATCGACGACGGCGACGGCAGCGAAAACGTCACTTTTAAAATGAATTCGCGTTTTTTCAAGCTTTGTCGCGTTTATTCCAATTTACTGAAAATGTCAAATGTAGGCGTATTTCCCTGGAGTTGATTTCTCGGGGACCGAACTCAAGTTCAAATACACTGTAATTTTCAGGGAGTTATAATAACTCCTGTAGTGGGGCTAATTGAACTCCTTACAGTGGAGTTATTTTTCGTGGAGTTACTTTAACTCCAAAAAGGAGTTTAAAGAACTCTTTTTCAGGAGTAAAAGTGACCCCAGATAATGAGGAGGTAAAATAACCCCAAAAAAGGAGTTATCCTGTACCTAAAATTTTTTACTCCACTTTCAGAGTTAAATTAACTCCAAAAAGAGTAAAAACAACCTATGTAAGGAGTACAAGTAACCCCCTTTCGGAGCAATTTTAACTCCAGACTGGGAGTAAAAAGAACTCTTTTCAGGAGTAAAAATGACCCCAAATTCGGAGTTGAATTAGGAGTTAAAATAACCCCCAAAAAGGGGTTATCCTGTACCTAAAATTTTTACTCCATTTTTGGAGTTATAATAACTCCCTAAAAATTACGGTGTAGAGAAAGAAAAAATCGTCGTCGCTTGTCGCTTGTTTACGTCCTCCTTAAAACGTGAAATTAGGTATTTTCACGTCATTTTCGTGCAGGGAAGGCAAAGAAATGTACAAACAAGCGTGACGCACGTGTAGAATTCTTGTTTTGCTTATCTAAAACCTATTGCTTTTCCGAAGTTCTCGTTGCCGTTGCCGTCGCCGTCGTCGTTGCTAAAGCTCCCTATTAATTGAAAGGGGCTTCAAGCAGTCTAAAAAGTCACTCGAGAACGAAACTCGCCGCTTTTGCCGGCAGCAGTATACGGAGTATCGTTACACATGTACATCCACAAACTTATATAAACTAATCCTTATAACAGCTCAATAGGGGCTTTTTATTTTTAAATTGCTGTGTTTGTATGTCTGTCTCTTCTTTGGTAGCTGCGGTGGTAACTTACTTATGAATGTGGGACCCGCTTCAGACGGAACAATTTCGCCAATTTTCCAAGAGAGGCTCACGCAGATGGGAGACTGGTTAAAAGTAAATGGTGACGCTATATACAAAACGAGGCCTTGGAGAGCACAGAATGATTCGGTCAGCGGCAATGTTTGGTGGGTATAGTTTTTCTAACGTACATGTATGAAAAATGTCGCAAACTCATCGAATGTGGGTTGAGCTTTTCTGAACTATTTCATGTGTGAAACCATTTGCCCGGCCTGCGGCCTGCTGGTATTTTTATGATCCGTCAGAGTATAGATCATGGAGAATTGTTGTCTATTTGTTGAATGTCCATAATTGTTCTTTTCTTTACATTACCAGTACTTACTATCTCTGTGTTAAAATAACAATAATTATGAGGTACGAATAATAAGGTTTATGGTCATGCTTAGATAAAGTGTTCACTGGAGTACAATAGCTGCTTTCCCTGAATATCGAGCTCTGCGCTATGGTTTTGCGCGCCGTCAGATCAGGCCGGTGGTTCTCGTTCGTTAAAGTAACAACAGCTAGCTGCAAAGGAGCGCAAACGAATATGCCGTACTAGAGCCCAAAAATACCAAAAGGTGAACATAAATCTGCATGGCTGATTGTAACACGCAAAATTCAACTTAGCAAGACAAAAATGACACCTATTAATCCCTAACAGAGCGGGATTGTAGCCGTTGACAGATGTTTCGCTAGTTTTGGTTCGCCAGAGCGGCATAACAACAGTCGTCTTTCTCTATACTTTAATCTTTGAGTTTTTTGAAACCCTTCGCCCCATTTTATCAAATAATCATGTTGGTTGTTTACCATTTACAAAAAGTTTCCGGAAAATCCGGTTGTTAACGAATTTTTTTGGTCGTTCCGGCGGGGAATTTCCGGGAGCAACGGAACATCTGAAAAGGTAGTCCGGTTTTTCCGGACGGAATGCTCCCAACGGAACTTCTTTAAATTTTTCTTTTTCTCAGAGCTATCTTTGACATCGGTTTCAGGCCTTCGAGGCCGTTTTACAGAAAGGGAATCGAATTGTACAAACGTTAAACGCGATTCCGGGATGAAACTTGCCAGTCCCGACCCAAACCATGAACCGACTGTTTTGCCCGTGTAGATGGTAAACACACCGTTAACTCCACCACACCGTCTTGTTATCCTTAGTTTTTCATTCCACTTCTTATTTCCTGTGTGTTAAAATCCTATATAGGTACACTGCAAAAGGCGAACATGTGTTTGCTATATCACTCAGCTGGCCACGATCAGGAAAGTTGGAACTCGGGGACCCTATTGCCACGCCCCGAACAAGTGTTAAGATGCTGGGAACTAAAACATCTCTCTCCTGGATTCCAAAGCACAAAAGCAAGAAAGCTGGTCTCGTGATACATGTTCCAGCGATTCCTGTATCCAATCTTCCTTGTCTGTGGGCTTGGGTTTTTAAGTTGTCACACGTTAAGTGATTTCGTTGTACGGCTGCACCTAATAGACAACATTGAGTCACTTCCACTTGATGGCGGAAATGATAAACATTTTCAGATAGTGAACGTGGTGAAAGCTAAAGAACTTTAGACGATGTTGTTTAACTCCTCCTTTTTGTTGTGGTGATATCTAGAGCACTCGTGAAAGAAGAACTGAATTATTTGCAGGGCAGGTATTTCGCCCGTAGTTTCCAGTTCGTTAAAGACAAAGACAAAGACAACGACAAAGTATGATATCACTCAGCCTAGCAGATAAAAACACGTATTTTTTTATGTCTTGTGGAAATGAATAAGCTGTACATTATAAAAAAACACAGTCACCAAATAGCCAAGTAGAACTTGAGCATGATTCGGTTTCCAATTCGACTACACGGTTAGTCGATGAACTGGCAACATCACACTGAAAGCGAACACTCTAAACGAAGGCGGAGCCAAGTAGGTTAAAATGGGTGCGAGCAATGTACATTACTTTTGGTTTATTTTCTTAACCTGTTTATTCTGTTATTGTTTGTTATTAATTTTATTTTCTTATTTATTCAAGTTATTCTATTATTATTTATTGTTTATTTTATTTTCTATTTAATGTTTCTGTCATGATTGGTTGGTGAGTAACGAAATCTTAAAAAAGTGTTTGGCCACTTAATGCTGTTGTATTTTGTTATGAAAGCGTGCAACGGATTTTGCTGTACCGAGTTTACGCAATCACGGGGGCAACAGCAGAGAGTAAGTGTGAAAACAATAAGCTATTGCCATCTTTCAACGCACTTAATTTTTTTTTCATTGTTTCACTGTTTTGCTGTGACTGAATTGAATCAGCAGCGTTTTCTTGAGGTTTTCATAACGAAAAGAAAATTAGCAGATTTGTTCACACAATTTCCTCAGAGACTGCTATACATTCCTCGTGCCAGGTGGTTACTAGAGGCAAGGGCTTTATCCTCTCCTGCTAGAGGATATATCGAAGTCCTGGATCAATCACTTCACGAAAATCTCGGTAATCACATGAGTAATTTTATTCAAAGTAAATCTGTTGATAATATGCTTGCCTAGTCTTTTCCGGCGTTTTCCCAAACATGTCGGTAACGTGTCATTTGTTAACACATGTCACCTCTTCGCTCAGAGCATATGATCCGACAGAACGAATCGGCTGAGGGAGAAGAAGACGGCAAACCTTGTGTGACAAGCGTGATTGTAACTATGTTTGGAAAACAATTTCCGCCTAACTGCACCTTCCTTTAAACAGTTAAGACCAAAACACGGTAATGTTAAGTCAACATCAAGGAAAAACTCGCGAGTAATAGCCCTGTCACGTTTGTCCAACAGAAACGTTTTACCGACGCCTTCTTTCTGCCGTCTTGTTGCGTAAGCTCAGTATTGACGCCAGGGGACTAGGAAAGGGAATATGCTTTTTCTCGTCGCGTGTAAGAAAACCCAAGACAGTCTTTTAAAGATTCTGGATTGCACGCTGTGGATTCAAGATTCCAGGTACTGGATTCCAAGATTCTGGATTCCACGCAGTGGATCCCGGATTGTACTGGATTCCAAGATTCTTGAATCCACGCCGTGGATTCCGGATTCCAGGTACTGGATTCCGCATTCCTTGTCAGTGGAACTTGGATTCTGGATTCCAGTCGTTACCCCGGAGCTGAATTCCGGATTCCATGATTCGAGGATTCCAGTCCAAAGCCCCGGTTTCTCTTTCCGCAAGCAAACATTTCCCGGATTACCTTATTTGGAGCGATTTTATAGTCTTCAGTTTTGTTTTTGTATACATTGTTATCATATGCCATAATCAGAAGCTTAGTGCAGAACCAAATATGGAAAAAGAAACTGAGAATGAATAAATGTTTTGCTGATGAACGGAATCCTGCCGATTACAACCGTTGGATACTAAACATATATTCATACTATAGGAGTTGCTGTAAAGCGAAATCTAATTATTCTCCCAGTTTTTCCTGCAGACCTCTTGAGGAGCCACCTCTTAAAACAAACAAATAAACAAAACGATAAATCTTGATCAAAGAGACCTCATTCAGGAGTCATCTTAAGGTGTAAACGCTTAAACAATTTATCTGACAAGGCAATAATAAAAACAGTATTATTAATAGACATAATGGGAATCCTGAAGCGATTTTTACATTGCTTCTTTAGGTTCTTTCTCCGCACATCAATCAACTTTTATCGTCTCTTAGTAGTTGCTCAAGTGGAGAAAAGAGAAAAATATCACTAGTCACTTATTTCATGGACAAATCTAGCCAAACTAGGAAATGAATTGTTGCGACACGCACTCAGGCACCTGTTTACCTAACAATCATCTTCATTACTACTTTCTAGAAATACAATAATTATTATTTGACGGATAACAGAAGACGCCAAAAAGAATCATTTTAAGTAAACCGTTGACAAGATATCAAACAGCAAAGTTCAAGAAAATTTTCCTTATTATTTCTGAATCAGCTGAATCCGTCAAGTTAAGTTTGACAAGAAATTTCCAAGACGTAGGGTTAAGACGCTTTTAAGAAGTTTTTCTGCAAAATAATGTAAAAGGTTAATAATTAAAGATATAAAGAGTGTACTACCTTTACTAATCAATAAGATTTGATCAAAAGTTCGTCTCTCCACACAAATTTAACTGTAATTGTTGCCAGTGGATCATCAGTTGTCTTGATTTGCAATGGAATTGTCCAAACACTAACAAAAGTACACTTGTGAGAATTCAGAGATTCCAT
>CALNXI010002734.1:63492-64981 GCA_942486025.1 Porites evermanni | reverse complement strand
CTGAAGAAGATTGAAACGGATTGAAATTAGGGTTTTTGAAAACTGTTCAGCCTAACAGTTTTTCAAAGTTGGTCCCTGCTGCTTGCAACTTCAAAAATAATGCTCAGGAGACATATTTGTTTGTCACGGATGTCTGATTTTGTCATTTAAATGTAATTTCTTTGCTTACTTTAAGTTTCATAGCGATTGAGGGCGAGTAATTGGCAAAATTAAACAAAATGAACTGGACTGCCGTGTTAAGTCACGACAATATATATCGCGTGATGGTGATAAATATTTATCAGAGTAAACCACTTAACTTCATTCCATGATCTAACAATTTTGTTAACATATTTGTTGAGGCTACCACAAGATATCACGCACCGCACCTACTCTACATTGCGGAGACGATCGTTAAAGGTACTGTATGCATGTGTACGGTTGAAGAAGTAAATGAAGTCGCAGTCTGTATCATATCTATACGAATATCACTAATACTATGTACTGAATTTTATTGGTGTCTGATAACAGTTAACCGGCTCAATCAAGGATAGCGTTGTTTAATCACGTTCCTGTTTTGAATCAGTTTAAAACAAAAACTCAGTCAGTCCTTGCGGCTGTGGCGGGTAGTATTCGATTTCGTCACTTGATTTCGTCGCAGACTTTTCGTCGATTAAAGATCGATATAATAAGTTATATTATACCGACTACTGCCGGCTACACAAAGAGAGAATAATCTCTTGATTCACCGATTGTTCTTCCTGTTTTCCTGTGAATTGAAGGCCCACCTACACGCCATAGCTTCACGTCTGTAATATTTGTACTGAGGTTGCAAAATCCGATCTCAGTTTCTACCGAAGCTTTCTTACAGACCGTGACCTGAAAACTTCAAAGGTATTTGTAAAAAGATAGATAGAGTAACGACATTTTTATAGCGTGTCCTAATTAGTCTGCTGACGTTCTGCTCGGGTTGCTTTCGACTCTATTAGGCGCTGTTACGGTCGAGTCTTTTGTAAAGACGTGAGCTTGACTTGTGTGCCATTGAATCAAACTAAATGTGAAATAAACTCAATTGAAACTTGTACTTAAAGATCCTTAAGGTTGACTTACCAATCACTTTAGATATAAAAATACATTTGCACTTAGAAGTCAAGCGACGGTAATCATAACCTCTAACCGAACGAATCAACAAACTACAATACATTCAGTCATAAGTAATTTTTAAGAAAATTGTTAGTAGGATAGAGATTGAAGAGGTTCAAACCATGCAGAGATTCCGAAAAAGACGTCGACAATACTAGAACTTGTTAGATTCAAATTATTATTCGGTATAAAACTGTTCAGAAGTGCGTGGGACTAGAGCCGAATTTCTTAGCGGAGATCACGCGATCGCTGAGACCTCTGAAGATCGTTCATTGACTATTGTACTAAGCTGTATAGCACTACTGGCAGCTCTCAGGAGTGGTTTTCTGTTATAAGTAGGAAGCAGAAAAGATCAGAAAAAGCGGTG
>CALNXI010002734.1:48492-58492 GCA_942486025.1 Porites evermanni | reverse complement strand
TCGTTAGTGGGATTCCGAATACCTTAGGTTGAATACCGGATTCAAAAGCCTCCACAAGCAAAAATTCCCCGGATTCTTGCTTCTTTAAGCAAAAATTTCACGGATTTCGGAATCTGGGGGCGCGATCCATTCAACCAAAATTCAGACCGGTCCGACCTGGAAAAGAGGACCACCTCAAAAGGTGGACCAGTTTTTTCGAAACTTTTCCGGTTGGACCAAACCGATCCATTGAGTTTTGGACCGAAATTTCCGGAAATTTTGGTTGAATGGATCGCGCCCTGGATTACCTTTAATACACGTTGATACAAAGGGCAACTGGTAAATAGACGTTACAAACCCGGGAACGCCAAGGTAGTCCAACGCGCTGAACACTTGGCAACGCTGTTTCCTACATTTTTTACATGGTTATCTTAATTATTTGTTATATTTCATATTATTCAGAAATGTCAGACTCCGGAATCTCCAGTGAATCAACTTCCGTCTCTGGCGGCAGCAGCAGCAGTGGCAACACCAACAGAAATCCACCAATAATCGATTTCAGTAAGCTGCCAGCAAGGGAGGAGCTGACGGAGATGGATCTTCCCGCAACGAGCAAACCTTGGCCCCAGTTTGAACTCCCAGTCGATGTTTTGTTGCTGACAGTGGAGGACTGCGAATTTTTGGCTTGCGTTTCTTATTTGAATGAGGGATTCTATAAAAGTTATGATGAGAAGCCTGGATTTGTGTATTTTGGGAAAATTGGTGCGGGGCAAGATGCCTTGAAAATTGCCTTAATGAAAAGTCATAAGGGCCCTACTGATGCTCTCATGACTGTGAAAAACGCCGTTGAAGTCTTAAGTCCGAAAGCTGTAATTTGGGTAGGATTTTGCCGTGGTTTAGACGCCAAGAAAGTCAAATTAGGGGATGTGGTAGTTTCGTCGAAGTTGAGGACATATTCCAAAGAAAAAGTAACAGACAAGGGAAATGAAGATTGGAATGATGCTGTCCCGGTGTCCAGACATCTTTCAAGGCTCCTTTTAGACGCGGGAAAAGGCTGGAAACGACCGTTGAAGAATGTGGCAGAGCTCGAGGTGAAAGTACAAAATGGCGTAATTTTGAGCGGCCCAAAGGAGGTTAATAGTAAAAAGCTACATGCAGAACTTACCGGGCGATTTGGTGAAGCCATTGCTATAGACATGGAGGGCGAAGGTAACTAAAGAGTTTAACAAATAACGTTAACAGTTTCAGCGAAGATCAAGTAACATAAGAGTGCGAAGCGTGGGCAAGGCGAGAGTCTTGTACATAAACCAACTGACCTTATTTAACTGGAAAACACATTAGAAGATGAAAAAAATGGCCTATTGTTTCAATATTGCAATACACCCAACTCCGGCCCATCCATAGCCAAAGATAAACAACTATAGTCAGTTAGAAAAATATATTAAGGGATGAGCGAGGATGAAGATAAGAAGTCAAAATTAAGTTTGGTGTTTTTTTTTTAAATTATCTTTTAATTTTTTATCAATTTTTATTTATACATTTATTTGCCTTTTTCCTGAGCCAAAGATGATAGGCGCTTCGAACTACAGCAACTGCCGGATTTTAAACGGTGCCCACTCTCGAGCCAAAGTGAATGCTGTTATGAACGTTTAAAAATCCTAGTTCAGTTTTTGCCTTTTTTATTCGAGTTCATAGCCTGCGAAAGCAGACGTATTCCCAGTGGTCGCTTCAAACGGAGGCACCGGACGATTTTTTTCTGTCAAACAACTGTTCGAAAGAGCAAATATTTCCTAGAAATTTCAAAAGCTCAAGAAAAGCTAAAAATTTCTTGGTTCTATTCCTCCAAGGCATTGCAGTTAGTGTATAAAAAGGTCTTTTGAAAATTTCAGTATAAAACGTCCCATATAATCTAATCTTCTAAGAAAAGTACGTCTACTCCATGTCCTCAAAATTTCGACCGGACCCATCAGGGTAGCTAACAGTTTCGAATGCAGCGAAAAAGCCACCTAAAACTATCGAGACGATCAGAGTTCCCCTAAGACATCCGAACAGAAAAATAGTTTTACGGGGAGCTCCAAATTAACCAAACAGGCCATCTGAGACACTTCTGACGAATTTGGAAACATTCGGTCAAATACGTCTGCGCTCACAGGGTATGGAGTTAACGATGATGAATAGAATTCCTTGGCCCCTGAAGTTGACTGCTGTAGGTCTCTTTGTCCTGCGTAGACTAAAGCAAAATCATTCTTTTCAGGTCTCTATAAAGCAGCGCATGACCTGAAAATGGAATGGGCAGTTATTAAAGGCGTTGCTGATTACGCAGATGGGACAAACTCTAGCACAGACGAGTGGAAACGATTCGCAAGTTTTATGGCAGCTTCTGTAACTGCTAAGGTCCTTGATCCCATTGCTTTCAAGAGCATGCCTAATTATAAAGGTAAGGCCCAGTTCAGACGTCGTGCTTCTGCCGTGCCGAACTAAATTGAGGAATTAAGTTCGACAAAAGCACGGCAGAAGCACGGCGTCTGAATCAAACTTTTGAATTAAGTTCGGCAAGCAATTAAGTTCGACAAGCGCTGCCGTGCTACACGGCTCTGGCACGGCAGCGATTCAAACNATAGAATTCCTTGGCCCCTGAAGTTGACTGCTGTAGGTCTCTTTGTCCTGCGTAGACTAAAGCAAAATCATTCTTTTCAGGTCTCTATAAAGCAGCGCATGACCTGAAAATGGAATGGGCAGTTATTAAAGGCGTTGCTGATTACGCAGATGGGACAAACTCTAGCACAGACGAGTGGAAACGATTCGCAAGTTTTATGGCAGCTTCTGTAACTGCTAAGGTCCTTGATCCCATTGCTTTCAAGAGCATGCCTAATTATAAAGGTAAGGCCCAGTTCAGACGTCGTGCTTCTGCCGTGCCGAACTAAATTGAGGAATTAAGTTCGACAAAAGCACGGCAGAAGCACGGCGTCTGAATCAAACTTTTGAATTAAGTTCGGCAAGCAATTAAGTTCGACAAGCGCTGCCGTGCTACACGGCTCTGGCACGGCAGCGATTCAAACGTGGTGCTTCTGCCGCGCTAAACAAAATTCATAAATTATATTAATGTATTTTAGCGAGATTGCGCTCCCACGGAGAGTCGGGAGAAGAATTGTTACGAGGCATCAGTAAATCCTGAATTTGGTTCGACTCTGGCACGACGTCTGAATCAAAGTTGTTTTCCTGCCGTGCTACAGTCGAACCAAATTACAATTAACTTCGGCACGGCAGAAGCACGACGTCTGAACATGGCCTATGAACCAACAATTAGTGTGACCGACACCGAGGCCAATTTCGTTTTTTCCTTAATCTCATTTATTAATTAGTTAATTTATTTATTTATTCATTTTCAGGTTGTTATTAGCTTAAAAAGTTTGTTGCTTTTTTAACAGGCACAGCATCAGCAGAGGAGAATAAAGGAAGGGCAGAGGTCAGTGATCAGTCTCCCAAGCGACCCAAGATGAATACATCGAATATTGTTACGCTGAAAGATTATAACGTCAACTGAGCTGCAGACACAGTAAGTAATTAACAATTATTCCTCGAGCCCGGATGGGTTCTGAGTCAAAAGCCCAGTTAAGCCCAGCGAGTTAAAACTAGACTTTAATCCTTTTTTGCCGCCAAAAGCTCGCGCCTTTCGCTACTAGTGGGCTATAACATATAGCCTAGTAGTAGCTCAACCAATCAGAACGCAGTATTGATAATAGACCACTAGTTGGATTTTACTAATGTCCAATATCCTAACCGGGACTCTGTCTTCCGCTGATCGGTGGGAGATCTCGCCATCAGTTTATGCTCTGACTCTTATTGATAGCTTCTATAGGAAGTTAAAGATGAGTTTTATCAGCCAATAAAATGAATTTCATTGAGAGGGAGCTGTCGGTGATAGCTGGGGACCAATGAAAATAAACAAAGTTTAATCATGTTAATAGCAGGAATGGCGCCGCATTTCACCATCTTGTCAGTGGTCGTCTATCTTATCAATTACGAAACGTGGAACTAGTACTTCTTAACAGGTACAATGAAAGGCACATGATACACAGTCCCGCACGCCGCATGACAGCTGATGCCTTGCTTATGAGGCATCTAAAATGAAACCAATCGGGCTAGGGTGCCGGAATGTGCTAGCCTGAAAAGACTGAGCCTGTTTACAGCCGCTCCCTTCCCTCAAATTGTTTGAGGGAAGGAGCCAGCTGTGCACAGGCTAGAAAACACTCAGTGCGTCGGCACTTCAGGTTTGTTGATATGATAAACTTGATGTTCTTAATTTTCTTCTCTTTTCTTTACTTATTTACAGCATTTATTTTCAGTGTCGAACCTCGTTCCACACAAGAGTGATCTCCCAGATATCGTGTCAAGCAGGAATCATTTATTTCTTAGTTCTTAACAAGTCGTATTCTAGTTCTTAGCTCGATTTTACTCATTACTTATTATAAATATATATATATAGGCCTCAATAATAGAACAAGGGTTTAATAGTTCATTTTACAGTTGTGTGCTTAGTGCCATTATGGTCTTTGAATAGAAGTAAGGCCGGAGGTGATCTTGTTTTTTTACAAAGTTTTCTGCTTGTCAAGTGTAAATCGTATATAAAATAGAGGCACTGTATGAAAGGTCGCGGGTAAACGAGTGAGGTTCAACTTATTTTACGCGGGATCTTTGCCTCTATTTTATCTGCGTACGCACGTGAAAATAACTCGACAGTGGAAATCCACCTTCACTGCCACAATTAATTTTTCCGTTGAAGTCTTTCAAAGTCTTCAAAAAACACGCTTGGTGTCCGTGTTTTATCAACTCCTTGAGCTCCGCACCTCGGCACTATCTTAACCCTTGCCTCTAATATTAACAAGTATCTCATTAACAGACTGCAAAACAAGCTTTTTTTTCAGTCCGGCTCTTCACCCAACGGAACAGGCCCTTGGTGCCAGGATCGCCGCCTTTGGCCGGGGGGGGGGGGGGGGCAACGAAACAGGGGCACCCGACGACTTTTCCCTCCTACATCCTTTTATTCCTTTTTTTAGGCAATCAAGGGTTCTTTTATCTTTCTAGTAATTAATCCTAACAGCTGTAAAAAAAGTTCTCTCGTTTCGGTCATTTCCTTGGGACAACGAGACAGGGGCACCCGACGACTTTCTCCTCCTAAATGCATTGAATACTCTTTTTAGGCTATCCAGGGTACTTTTAGATCTCTAGAAATGTATCCTAAGAGGCGCTAAAAAAGTTATATCTGTTCGGTCATATCCTAGGGCAACTTGAGTCTTTTCGAAATTACAAGGGCTTCAGTATTATTTTTCCCGAAAATTTTAGCTGCCATTTAAAGTTTTACGAAAGTGAGAATTTTTCTAATTCCTCTTTGCATCGCAGTTTCGATTCCGAAAATTTTAGGTTTCCTTTCTCTACGAAAAATAGCTTAACCCGGGCAGTGAAATAGGAAAACTCGTAGGGAATTTATTAGATAAGTTTAAAAAATTGTACATAAATGGAACGTTCGTCTGAAAATTTTTAGCCTTCCTCAAGCTACGGAAAATTCTAGACAACTTTTGCTTCTCCGAACAGATATTTCACAGAAAACAGTCGCTGGGTGGCCCTGACGAGAATTTGTACAATGAACGCGAGTGATAAAACCGGAAAGGATCGGAGAAAAAGAGGAGGAGGGTTGAAACGAAGAGTGAGGGTGGGGAGAGACGCTCAAAACCCGGATTTTGAGAAAAATAACCTATTTGTTTTGCAGTCTACCAATTATACTTATACTGCATGCATGCGGGAACAACCATTGAGATCACGTGGGTCATGATCACCAGATTTAAAACGTTTTAAAACTAGGATTAAACTTAGTAGATACAATCAAACTACTAGAGATAATGGAAATTGCCATCTTTGTGGATCATCCAAGAAAAAGACGAAATTTACTTTCTTTTTCGTTGTTGTAAAAGTTCTTTGTTTAGGGAATAATTTTTACAATAAAGTCAAGACTCTGATTCCAAATATTACCCATTACTCGTAAACGTTTTGATCAATGAAATGATCTCGGACTCATCTAATTACTTTATCAATATACAATTCATGAAATATTTTTCAACTTGCTCTAACTTTCGCGACGAATTATTTACAAAGTAGCTTAAGGCCAAGTAAAAAAAACCAAATGTTTCTCGTCCCCGCCAGCTTCATTTTTTGGGGCCGCCTCTGTTTTTTTTACTTGTTAGAAGTAACGGTTGTACGAACAAAAACCAACAGGCGTAACTTTTACTTTGTACCCAGTTCTCCTCAATTGAGTACAAAGAAAACTGTAAATGTATAAAAAGAGATGGATTTTGTCTGCGTTTTAATTCGAACTCAGGCTAAGTAGAGGTTCCATACTATGTTGCATTCGCTGATCCTTTGTGGAAGTGAGGTCGATTTAGTAATTCGAGAGGATTGTATGCCACGAAAGGGGATATAAGCCAAAGAAGAAAATCACGAGAACTTTCAGGCAGGCTAAATCATAGTCCTATTACCTTTTTTAATGCACCCTTCCTATTGCGATGTATCGTATGATGCATCACGTTGTTGTTAAAAACATGTATCAAAATAAAACAAACTTGTGTTTAATCAATATCTGACGTTTCATTTATATTGATATTTGACCAAAGAACTTCAACTTATCCCTGGGGGAGGGTAATAATGTGTAATAATGTGTAGGAGGAGGTTTCTATATTCAAACTCTTCGTGTGCCTTATTAAAAATAAGCATGAGTCAAACAAGATCTTTTAAATTAAGTGCAAGTATCAGGTTTTCGACTATTGATAAGACTTTTCACAACCACCACTTCATTTCAACGCACTGTAACAACACTATCCCTTCATAACCAAATTAGCACTTTCATAACTACCTCACTGCAACTCCTAAAATCACTTTTACCTCCCAAAATAGTTATTTTATGTTACTTCATATTAAATTCTACGAGAAACAAGTTCAA
This sequence comes from Porites evermanni, assembly GCA_942486025.1. NCBI lineage: Eukaryota > Metazoa > Cnidaria > Anthozoa > Scleractinia > Poritidae > Porites > Porites evermanni. The sequence goes on along the minus strand of CALNXI010002734.1, from coordinate 51,522 downwards.
CAAACTACAGCCATTGTCTTACCAATTCATGTCCCATGTAACCCCACGCCTTCAGTTCACTCGTCTCAACCAACCTCTAAAATATGCAACGCTACTGCACTACTCACACACCCGTAATACACATAAAACAACTTCACACACGCCAAGTACATCGACGCCCAAATATACACTACTACATCGACTTGTTACATGTAAATCGGGCACCGTCCGGGCGTGCGTTGATGTTTAAAGATCGCTCCACTTGAATTCACATGTAACATAATCCTTGACTATGAACGTGACAAGCTGCACCTTTTTCGATTTTAACAGCTTTTTAAAATAGCATTAACATATTTTCTTCAAATTAGGATGTTTCATTAGTTAGTTTTTCAAAAGACTTTGTTACTTCTGTTCTGACAGGCGTAAAGTAATGTCGGGGACGCGAAGCTAGAGTTTTGTATTTTGAAAAATCTCTGAATAAAAAGGGGAGTCGTCTCAGTTTTATGATAATTAAATAATTTTACCTGTTTTTAACTGCTGTGTTTACGAGGCTAAAACATGACTTAAGACTTTTATTCCAGTAAAATACGATGTATAAGAAAAGAAAAGATACTATTATTATTGTGATTCTTTTAGAAAAAGATATGTAAATCTATAAAGTCCCGCATTGTCTTTGGTGTCGTGTACCTATCACGCGTACTAAAACTAAATACGCAAAAGCTAAATTTCGTGGTGAAAGTAGAGCCAGCTGGCTACCGAATCCACAAAAATCTCATTTGTCCTGAGCGCTTCACCGACAGTATAAAACGACGATAACAGTTTTTAAGCGGCAGGGGTTTAGTTGAAATTCATAGCAGCTTTCTCAGAAAGCGAATTTTATTTTCAACCCCTCAACCCTTGTGTCCCCGGTGTTCCCTTTGGTCCCCGGTGTCCCTTTTTTACCCTGTGTCCCCTGTGTCCCTTGTGTTCCCTGTTTCCCTTTTGTCCCCTGTGTCCCCCGCGTCTCCTGTGCCCCCTGTGTCCCTTGTGTCCTCTTGTGTCCCTTGTGTCCCCAGTGTTCCCAGTACCCCCGGTGTCCTCTTTTCCACTAAAGAAACAAGAAATATTTGACGGCCTTGCCCTTGTTTCTCATATGGCGCGAAAACTTTGATCGGTTTCATAGCTTTCATATTACAACATGCGGGTTTTTCTTCGCTCGCTGAGGAGGTCAAAGGATTTGATTTTTCATGAAAATAAAAGATCAAAACACAAAATTCTGCTTGACCAGCTTAGAAAAAAATTTGTTTCATTTTTAATAATAAACTAACAGCTCACTGATTTATTAATTTGGCGACCAACTTGGAGGCCCAGGCACCCCAGCTAAAGTGCTTGGGAGCCCGAAGAGCTCTCTGAAAATTTTCCTTAGAGCACAGCCTTGCGCCCTGTAGTTATTGGAAGTCTGATACATTACATGCTATTGTTGAATGTGGAAGTGCATTTATTGAGGATATTGGTAAAGCCAGAATGCAAATTTTAGTGAACTAGCCCATACTCTTTATCATATATGGTGGTAATATTGATGTAAGTTTTGTTTTCAGAAGCAAAAGAACCCTTGTGAACTCACTTTCTAGTGTATTTAACGGAACATCTCCGCCCGTCTCTCCTGCACACACTTGTTGTTGATACACTGCTAACTTTCCAATGCCATTCGACATAATTCTTACTTACACCAATTAACACATCCGGCGTAAACGCCTTCAGGCGTCTTCTTGTTTTTATTCATAATGGTAGAATTTGAAAAGTTACTATACAGCCCCGACTTTAAAATGAGCTGAATGAGATGCTATGTCACGCAATGGTCAGCGACAAGGTTATGTGTTGGCCTGAGTGTGTACTGTCACCCCTTCCCCCAGGAAAAATCGGCCTTGGCAGCCCAGTTGATTCTTGTTCTTAAATAAATAGGACTGAATTGAACCGCACTCGCTCACAGATTTTCGAGCAAAACAGAAACTGCACGCGGCAGTCTATTTTGAGCTTTGATAAACATGTTGAATTGTTTTCGCTTTTTCTAAGAATAGTGATCCCGCCTCGCACAAACTATCCCAACTTTCCGCGTAAAGCATTTCCATAAATTACAAGGATACCCTTCATTCTTGCCCTTGGTCAGTCTCTGGTAGCCGGATTTAAACCTTTGAAGGTATGTAAAAGATGTAGACACAGTATCTATGTTTTAGAAGAGTTAAGTAATGAAGTGTATGTGTAAATCTCCTGCTTGACTGATTTAAGGGCACTTAAGTGTGCCTAGTCCACCAAGAACCTGTTTCTAACTGAACACTGACTGAAACGTAAGGAATTGGGCGTTTGCATCTTGATATCTGTGAGTTTATATTGCCGGAGCTTTGTTAGCTCTCATTGAGTCAGACTGAAAGTGATGCGCAGTTCAAATTGTGCAAAGGATCCCAGGACCGTCTTTACAACTATTTTAGAAGAATGCATTTCCACCTCAAAATCAAGCGATACTAAGTGGCTTTTTGAAATTTGCTGCAAGCATTCCGCCATCTTGGCCAACCTGACCTGGTTACAAGTTACTCCTCATATGTAATAATTTCGAAGGAATTTTTCGTTGTGTAAAGATCAAAGAAATCAGACAGACCACGCAAAATGACGAAACGAACAGTGTGTTAGGATCGAAGAGTCGCACGTCTTATGCAACAAAACATTTCTGGCCAGACGGGGCGGGGGGTTTTGAAACGTGAAGGGGGGGGGGGGAGCTCATCTTCCACTCAGTGTACACATTAACCCCTCAGATGTTCCAAAATTCCCTTTAACTTTGCGTTGTTTGTTGACACAAGCAAACCTCATTGCAATCTCACAGTAGCCAGTGTGTCCGTAATTGATTTGTGACAATGCATCAGTAGGCATCATCAGGCCGTCCTGCTTCATAGTGCTTCTCAGGTAGTTCTTGAGTCGTCTGAGGGCAGTAAATGTGTGCTCTAAAGTCGCTTATGTCACAGGTATTGTCAAATACATCTTTAAACGGGTTTTTCGGCACCAAAACGAGGGCGGGGGGGG
>CALNXI010002734.1:35248-42936 GCA_942486025.1 Porites evermanni | reverse complement strand
TCCCCCCCCCCCCCACCCCCCGAGTCGGTGAGTTCGATTCTTAGAACAATTTTATTCTCCCTATGGGCTTCTTTCCCTTTCTTCATTCTTCTGGCCTTAAACCCCTTCCTCGCGAGGCTCTGTGATTTACGTATTTCTCGAAAAAATATTTGTTTTGGGGCTGATATTTTTTGTGTTCAAATAATTGAGTTTTCCGACAATCTCCACATTTAAGGTGCTTTCTACGATAGACTGGTATTAAACTTTTGACTTCCGAGGGAAGCCGGAAGTCGATGACGTCAATAATTTTTATATAGCGTGATTGTCAAACGTACCTTCCATGATCTAATAAGTCACCGTTAGCAAACAAGAGATATCAGCCACCGCACCGACTCCACATTCTGCAGACGATCAATAAAGGTGCTATATGCATGTGTATGGATGCATCGACACAGGTGAGGTATTTGAAGTCGCAGTCTATATATATATCATGGGTACATAAATATAGTACGAATTGTTAAGTTTATCGGCCTCCGATAAGAGTTAACCGGCTCAGCAAGGTGAGTGTTGTTCAATCACGTTCCTGTTTTGAATCAGTTTAAAACTAAAAACTCAGTATTATTGCGTCCGAATCATCTCTTCGGGCGAATATGGTCAAACAGTTTTGTTTCTGATGTCGTGTTTATTTAATCGCGTAAATAAACCGTTGCCTTTTGGGTCAGTTATTACGCAAGTAACTGATGCTATGCACTAACGAATACCTGAATAACTTAAATTTTAGACCTAGCGAGTAGGGCAAACAAGCCACCGTAATATGATTCGCTTCAACCCCTGTTCAAAAATCTTTGTGAAAAAAAAAAAGCTTACATCGCACTTCGCACGTTTACTATCAAAAGGAAGGTTGCGATAACATTCTTGGCGATGTTTTCGTAGACTACTTGTTTCTACCACTCAAGCTTATTTACTATGCAGATTATGATGGCGTTATCCTTGAAGTTTTTAAAAACAACGCAGTGTTTATAAAGCATTCCTGATTTTATACATGACGTAAATTCAGCGGAAAACGTTCGCTATGTGCTTGTGTAAGCATAATCTTATACAAGAAGCAACTTTACTACAACAATCTCCAACGTACACTACACAGTTAATTTGTCTTCAATGTTGCCTCCGATATATTGAGGTATTTGTCGAATTCAAATCACTGAGACGGAACTGTGACAACATTTAATATTAATCAAGAACGCTATAGACCCACCTCCTTATAAGCCTTGAGGGGGTAAGACGGAGTGGAAGTTGGAATCAACCTATTTTCCCAGGGAGGGGGAGGGTACTTGGGGGCAATTTTTAGACTGGGAAAGCATGAATGAGGAAGTGAGATTTGAATGTTTGAGGCAAAATTGAGGCAAGAAGACAATTGGATCTGAATGGGAAAGAGAAAGGGAAAAGTAAGATGTGTGCTACCCCCTCCGCCATCTCACGCTTGGGACCCTACAATTATTGATTTTGTGGCTACAGCAATAAAAATTGAATAAATCTGTTTTTGTCTTTATATTCCAAAGGCAAACAACAGCCCAGTGCAGCGGATGAAAGATTATGAAAAGGAGACGACTGTTTGGTGATAACCCACCCGAGATCGATGCTACAAAGCTGCCTGCTGGGCGTCTGTGGAAAAAAAGCGATCTGCCAGGACCAAAAGACGCGAAGGTTTGGGAGCAAGTACTAAAAGAACTTCCAGTTGATATATATTTTGCTACTGACAGTGAAGGATTGTGAATTCTTAAGTTGCGTATCTCATCTTAATGAGGGATACTTTCGGAGTAGTCATGACAACCTTGGAACTGTGTACTTCGGGCTAATGGGTACGGGCCCAACCTTCTTGAAAATCGCTGTGATGAAATGTTATCCAGGTCCTTTGGCTCCAGGAGGTCCCTTAACAACTGTGACAAATGGTGTTGAAGTGTTAAGACCCAAAGCGGTATTTTGTGTGGGATTCTGTGGTGGCTTAGGCGAAAACGTCGGTTTAGGAGATGTGGCAATTTTAGCGAAGCTAAGAACATACTCTTCTGTGAAAGTAACGGACAGTGGAATTCAAGAGCGTGGCCTTGCTGTTCCGTTGGAGAGGAATCTTTTGAGCCTCATTAAAAACGCTGATGATGGCTGGAAGGCGCCACTAAGAGATTGCGGGGAGGTGAAAGTACGGAAAGATGGCGTGTATTTGAGCGGACCCGAGAAGGTGGAAAGTGAAGAAAGACGCAAGGAGCTCGTAAAGCGATTCCCGGATGCAATCGCTATAGAAATGGAAGGGCAAGGTGAGAATGTGGCTTAATCTCGTCCGTGGAAAAACCCTTCCAAGTAATTGTTCCACAGGACTCTGCTATGCTCCTAATGAAAATTTTTGGGTCGGCTTTGGGTTCATCCCCTCATCCTCCCACTGGAACGGGTCGCTAGTTTTAATATGACTTGAAAGGTCCAAACTCTTTACTCTATTGACTTCCATTGCAGTCTTACTTACAAAAGTCTCTTGCAGGTCTGTTCTTAGCCGCACACGACTTGAAGATAGAATGGATTGTTATCAAAGGAGTCTCTAACCTTGCTGATGGCAAGGAATCTGAGTCTTGGAAAGAATTTGCGAGCGTAATGGCAGCTTCATTGACTGCACACATTCTAAGCAATCCAATTGTTTTTAAAAACTGGCCTCATTATAAAGGTGAGTATGAAGTAGCCTAGTCCCCAGTCCAGTTCGTGCTATCCCAGTGAGCGGAGAGGGCTTAGAACCAAATTCTCCCGACAATGACTGGAAACGAGGCTCAGTATGCAGGTGTCACACTTCTGGGGGTTCGATGGCCGTGAGCAATACAAAGAGAGTTCCACATCCTACTTACGATCTCACCATTTTCTTCCACTGAAAATTTTTAAAGCAGGAATTGGGTAAACTTACCAGGAGTTCGTATCTCGCATCAACCCTCGCGAAACTCGTTTTCTTAGTAGCGCAACGTCAGGCGCGCAAAGAATCTTAGGTAAAATAGCTTGTAAGCTACGTAGCGACGGGGCCGAGTTAGTTTTCGTAAAGACTTCTGAGACTGTAACTAGGGACAAGAAAAGAATGGCTAATAGCGTCCCCAGTAACGGTTTCAGAAACAATTGCGGGACACATTTCGGCCCCAGCCCCCTTCTCGTTTTTAAAGTAGCGGTTTCGTAAAAATAAATCAATAAACTGGCGATGCTGCTCTGGACAATTCTAATGGAGTTTAGTTTTCGACATACCTGCTTAATGAGGGATGGACTTTCTTGGGTAATGAATCAGTGAAAGAAAAAAAGAAAGAAGAAAAACGGAGGCAATTTTGGTTTAAGAGTTTGGCAAAACAAAGCCTTACTTGTGACATGTACCCAAGTTCTATGAACTTGCCAAGGAAATAAAGTGAGCGAGAAAAAGCTCGCAGAGTGGAGACACTGATTACACTTTCGATTTCAATTCCACTAATCTAACGGTGCAAATCTTAATTTCAGGTGATTGAAGGCCTGCTTATGGAGATCATGAAGAAAAAAAATGAGGTAAGACGATTTTATCGCAATTTACCCTATTCAAAGAAAAGGCATTTTTAAAGCAAAGTTAAATTTGTTAGTTCATCTGTAATTATTTATGCGGTTAGTATATTCATGGGGCAATTTGTTAACGCTAAAACGTTACTAACTTCTGACAATTTGTACATCCTTGCTATTTTTTTTTCAGGCACAGCTAGCCTAGCTGCGTCCTGCTAAAAGCAGGAGTAGTCATCATTCTGGGTTGAACTAATGATAACGTTGGCACGTAGATTTGTCAACGGGCAAATATTCCTTTTATTAACCATTTTGTTTTTCATTTATCTACAGCATGTACCGGACCTTTTGGCAAAAGCAGGAGCTGGTGTACAAGCAGCTGTCAACTGAAATTGATGTTAATCCATTAGACTGAAAATATCTTTGTTTCATTTTTTTTTAACAAGTTAAAGTTTTAGTTTTGAAAATGAAATAGTCTACTAGTTTTGGAGTTTGTATGCTCTTATACGCACCTCCATATCCATCGACTGCACATTGACGGAGAGGCTGTAGCCTGTGTACACACCCCCCTGCCCTCAAGAAAAATCGGAGAAGGAGACCCTTCTCCTTACTTTTCTCAGGGGATGGGGCGGCTGTACACAGGCTATGTCGCTATTGAAAATTGAGGGAACTACTGGGAGAAGCTAGCACGTCGTCACAAAAAATAAAAAGGCAATTATAGTACATCGAAATTTGTGCAAAATTTATTGTCTTTCTCGTTTGAAAATGAAGGGTTGTTGAAATGATGGAGCTACCTCTTTTAGGCCACGTCCACACGAAACCAGACATTTTTGAAACCGCATATTTTTTTATCCGGATTCGTGTGGACGGGCTCGTTTAACCGCTCTGGAGAGCGGTTTCAAGACAATGCGGTTTCGGTGAGCAGACTCACTAGTTTCGTGTGAACGGAAGGTCGATTCGTGTTTTAAAGTATGCGGTTCCGAAAATATCCGGATTCGTGTAAACGAAGTCTTTAAAATTCAACTATTCACACTTTTTCTCGTCCTCAACACTTTAAAATTATCTTGGGACAGACATTTTTGTTTACGGACAACAAACAACTATTTCGAATTCTCTTGGCCTCACAAAGCAATAAAATGTCTCATGGTTCTCTGCTTTCTCATAACGGACCAACCAACAGAAAAAACGCGCGCAAATCTGCGAAGAGGAAGGCACAGTGACTCTACTTATTTTGTTACCTCAAAATATTATAGTCTTCTTAAGGAATGCTAAATATTTATTTGTTATTGATATTGGTGTTGTTATATTTAATTCGTTCATGTTGTTTTTAGTCTTTACCATTTCTTTCTAAATTGAAAGCTTAAAAGCAGTTTTCAAAAATAGTCTCTAAATACATTTAAAATGGTGTAAAATTTGGTAAGGGCGTCACTTCGCCGCGACACGTTTTATTTATAGCTTGAGAAATAGTGAAAGTTTAACCTTGCAAGCTTCATCAATACCTCAGATGTGATATAAAAGTATAAACGGCTGGTTTTTCGCGCTGCCAGATTTATCGGCATGATTTTGTATATAACGCGTAGATTGGCTACCACCGAGGACCACCGTGTCTTATAATCGACCTTTGTAGCATAAAATTATATTTCGGGGCTGTCCAATTAACCTTTAAAAATGAAGGTAGTGTAGATGGGCGAATAGGTTTTATTGTTTAGAAAGAATTGTTTTCCAAGCGTTATCTACGGTGATCAAAGGTGATTGTTATTTTTTTTGTATTCTGGGCGAACCTGATCGGAGGAGAAAAAGCGGAAAGCTGAGAACGAGTGATGCGCGTACATACAATTATACGAAAACGCCAGAGGCACGGACAGCTTCTCTCTCGTCTCGCGCCAGTGCGCACTTTGTTCGTGACCCACTTTTCAGTTATCACAAACGGGTAAACAATGTTTAGCTAACGTGCGCCAAAGACGAAACTAAACTCTGGAAAACAGCGCCCAGAATCATTGTTCTCCCCCCCAGTGTACAAGGATTTGAGTACGCGCCATGATTGGCCTGTTAAAAAAGCCATTGTCGATTTGCCAATCAGGTTGAAGGGAAATTCAAAACGCACTTCCGGTAATTCGTTGAGTCCGTTGGAGGCCCAGAACAAGGATCTCGGCACTGCTTCGCAGACGTTACTAACCGGCGGTTAAATTACGTCTTCGACGCAGGCTACTAGCATGCATGACGATAAGTTTCTCCCGACTTACACCAGGAATCTGATGATATGACTTCCTAATTCCAGCAACTGTCTCCCAGTAACCGTCTTTGTCGGGATTTCCCATGATGCGCCAGAGACAGTGCAGAATCCTTCTGGCTTTTTCTCAGCCGGTCATTTTTGGCGCTTTAAATAAAAATACTATTTAACTATTTCATTACTTTGTTTATTTGTTATCTTTATTTGGGTGCAGAACCCAATTCTTTACGGCCAAGTTTGTATTAATGACAGACTCATCGGGACCCAGAAAAATATCTCCTGTCTCCAGGCCCAAGCAAACTTTTTAGAACGAACCACAATCTTATCAATGGCTTTTCGGAGTTATGTCTCATCAATGGCTCTTTTAGAAGTTACCACCAAGATATTTTTTATTAGAGATGTGTACTTGGGAAAAATTGGCGAACGAGCTGAAACACTAAGAAACATTCACCGACAGATGCATTTTCTATTGTGTACACTTCGAGATAAAAAGGACATTAAAAAATTTTGGGCCTTAAACTCAATCGGATCCACGAATCGTAGTCGAATTGTTTCACAAGTACGGAGCGCCATGCGGCAAATTTCGTGCTCGTTTTTTTTCCCCGATTCTTTTTTCTCCTTGAAGTTTTAACCCGCCTTTTCCTCGACCTTTTTCGTTTGTTTGTTTGTTTGTTTGTGATTTTCTCGGCTTTTTTCCTTCACTGACATTATCACTATGAAATCGAAACTAGCCTGCTTCCCCAATCCCCCTCCCGCCTATTTTCCCTTCCTCCCAATCTCCTACCCCTGGGGCTCTTTCGACGCCTGCCTGTGTACACAGGCCGATGAAACCCAACCACAATTTACCACATTGAAAGAAAGTTTCCTGGGAAAGTTATGGCGTTCTATATTATACCGACTACTGACTACGCCAAGAGAGAATAAGCTCTTGCTTCACTGATTGTTCTTCCTGTTTTTCTGAGAATTGAAGCCCCGCCTACACGCCATAATGTCATATCAGAAATATTGGCAACAAACTAATGAGCTACGTTGCAAATTCCGAGCTATTTACTGCACAGATATCTCAATTCCTACCGAAGCTTTCTGACAGACCGCGACCTGAAAACTTCAAAGGTATTGTAAAAAGATATAGAGAGTAACAAGATTTTTATTGTTTAGGAGTTACTTATAAGGGTGTGTGTAAATTTTCATAATTTTATTAAGCGCGTCTGCCGACGTTCTGCTTGAATTGCCTTCTACACTATTACCGCAGTCAGCGAATCTTGACCTGTGTGCCATGAATCAAACTAATTATATGAAACTCAATTGAAACTTGTACTTAAAGATCCTTAAGGCTGACTTACCAGTCACTTTAGATATAAAAATGCATTTGCACTTAGAAATCAAGCGACGGTAATCTCTATTTTGCATTCCGTCGCATGACCGGTAACTTAACGAATCAATCCATTTACAGGGGATCATTTCAACTTAAAGCTAGCCTACTATACACTCAGTCATAAGTAATTTCGTAGAAAACTGTTAGTGGGATAGAAAAAGAAATTGAGGCTCAAACCATGCAGAGATTCCGACAATGGCAAGACGATACTTTGTTAGATTCAAATCATTATTCGGTATGAAACTCGTAAACTCGGGCAGGGTAATTATTAGTGCAGAATGTCTCAACAGAGATCGTTACTAAGCCATAAAGCACAACTGGCAGCTCTCAGAAGTGCTTTTTTGCGTTAAGTACGTCGGGTAGTCTACTACACAGCCGTTTTTAGTGTCGTGATGACACTTAAAACGGCTGTGTAGCAGACTAGTACGGTGGCCCACAACTGTCACGGCAAAACCAAAAACCTCACGGCAAAAACAAAATACCTCACGGCAAAACCGAAAACCTCACGGCAAAAACAAAAACCTCACGGCAAAACCAAAAACCTCACGGCAAAAACCAAAATACCTC
>CALNXI010002734.1:25248-30248 GCA_942486025.1 Porites evermanni | reverse complement strand
GTGCGAGATTTAATAAAAACAAATATATAGCCTAACAGTAAGCGGAAAACGGCCTACACTTCGCGACTCCACCACCGGTTTCTCGGCGAAATGACGTCTGAGAAACGAGCACAAAAATTCCATACTGATGACGCGTCACTACCCAGATCTGAGTAGAGCTTCTGATTGGTTGAAGCAAATTTTCAACCAATCAGAAGCACTACCCAGATCTGGGTAGTGACGCGTCATCAGTATGGAATTTCTTCGCTCGTTTCTCAGACGTCATTTCGCGGGGAAACCAGTGGTGGCATCGCGAAATGTAGGCTGTTTTCCGCTTAGGCTATATATTTGTTTGTTATTTTATTTATCATTTAGAAATGTCAGACACACAAATCTCCGGGGCATCAACTGTCGACTCTGGCAGCAGCAACAACAACAAACCACCTGAGATCATTTACACTAAGCTGCCCGCCGGGAAACTGCTAAAGAAAAGGGATCTTCCCCCACACAAAGACAGCATACCCTGGGACAGAGTTGAACTCCCAGTCGATGTTATGTTGCTGACGGTGAAGGAGTGCGAATTTTTGAGTTGTGTTTCTTATTTGAATCCAGGATTCTACAAAAGTTATCACGAAAATCTTGGATATGTATATTTTGGGAAAATTGGTGAAGGGGAGAATACAATGAAAATTGCCATACAAAGTTGTGAAATGGGTTCTGATGACGCTATCGTTGCTGTGAAAAATGCCGCGGTAGTATTGAGCCCCAAAGCTGTATTTTGTGTGGGATTTTGTGGTGGTTTAAAGGAAAATCTCAAATTAGGAGATGTGGTAATTTCATCTAAGTTGAGGACGTACTCTTCTGTCAAAGTAACCGAAAGTGCTGTTGAAGATCGGAACGTTGCTGTTCCGTTGAACACTCATCTCTCAAAACTGCTGTTACACGCGGATGACGGCTGGACACCACCGTTGAAAGATGAGGTAGAGGTGGATGTAATCACAAATGGCGTGCTTCTGAGCGGTCCAGAGGTGGTTGACAATAAAGATCGACGTGCAGAACTTATCAGGCGATTCCCTGATGCCACTGCTATAGAAATGGAGGGCCAAGGTGAGATTTCATCTGTAGCTGAAGGCGTGAGTAGCGGTCATCGTCAATGCAAAGCCTAGTATGGTGGGAATCTCGTAGAGAAACTGTCCTTTTGATGAAAGAAAATGCATCAGTATTTATTCAATTTTGTACTCCACCTCCGAGATATGGGCCACATGCCAAAGCTAAGCAATCATAATTAGTTTTGGAAAAATAGGAAAAGGCGAGAATTCATGAAGGTCAGAAAATACTTTTTGGGATTCCAAAAAATGATTTTGAAAGCACGAGCAGCTGGTTCAGTCAAATTAGTTAACTTTTATTTTCTTGATTGTTTATTCATTATATTCTCTCTTATTCATTTGCCTCCATGAGAAACCAAGTTAGTAGGCGCTTCGAATTTTACCAAACAAGCACGTGAACTTTTAAACAGCACCCTTTCGCTAGAGCCAAAAGTGTATAATGGCCAATTAACATTTCGTTAGAGTTTAAAACATCCTTTAGCAATTTTATCTTGTGTAATTGAGTTTACTGATGAATAGAGTGTTTTCCCTCACGTGGCCAGCATCTATGCAAATTTATTGGAACGAAAGAAAGCGTTTGCATAAGAAAAGAGTTCAACTCCCAGAGGTCTGATTTGGGACACCAACATGGCCGCCGTTTCATTGTTTTGGGACACCAATATGGCCGCCGTGACGTCATGTGAAAACACTCTATAGGATTCTTAGGATTAAGATTCCCTATAAGTTATCACTGTAGGTCTTTTTGTTCTTAAGGAAGTATAACTTTCTCTTAAGGTCTCTTCAAAGCGGCGCGGGACCTGAAAATGGAATGGGTTGTTATTAAAGGAGTGTCCGACTTCGCAGACGGCAGGAAATCTGCCACAAATGCCTGGAGACCATTCGCAAGTGTTATGGCAGCTTCTGTAACTGCTCACATCCTCAGTGATCCCAATACTTTCAAGAACTTGGCTCATTACGGTGGTAAGAACGTCCTAACAATGCACTAGTGTCGACATTGACACTATAGAGGTCTTTTGCTAGAAGTGTGGTCCAGTTGAGGTCACAATTCTTTTAGGTCAGAGAAGATAAAAGAATCGGAAGATCTAACGATAAGTTTCAGTCTCCTGGATAAATCCTTTTAACACACATAAGTTTTCGATTCCATCTCAAAATCTTTATCAAGTTATGAAATTCGACGTCTTGTCTCGTGATTTACAGTGTAAATCACGCGACAAATCGTACCGGTACAGATCGCGGGGAGATCGTAACCGGCGTCCCCGTTCAATGTTGGAAGCTCGACAATAGCTTATATCTGCGGTGTGGCCAATAAACCTTGCTAAAGACGAACTCCTGGGTAGAGTTTTTGTTGGGTTACCCTTTTTTCAAATGAAAATGTCAACAAAACCTTCTGTTCAAACTATTCCATCTCGAGTTGCCAAGAGGAAGTCAGTGAAAGGGTGGCATGTGAGTTTCGTCTTGCTTTTCTCAAAAAGAAAAGAATGGAAAAGGCTTTATTATCATTATTATTATTTATTTTCAGGTTATTATTAGTTTAAAAGTTCATTGCTTTTTAACAGCCGCATCATCAGCAGTGGAGTCTAAAAGAAAGGCAGCAGAGGCCGGTGATCAGTCTGCCAAGCGACGCAAGGAGCCTGGGGACGATTGAGCTGTCATTCCCTGTGAAACCAGTAAGTAACGTCTTATCTCCTACCCGGGACTCTATCTTAGGCTGAACAGTGCGGGGGATCTGAGTATGAGTCCGGGCTATGTCAGAAGACAGTTATTGATACTGTTGATTTCTTCTGCAAGAAATTGAACATGAATATTTTTAGCCAATTGGAATACAATGTATGACAAATTGAGAAGCAGCTGTTGATTGCGGAGAGACAAGAAAAATGAACAAGTCTGCAGAAATGTCTCCGCATTTCACCATCTCGAGGTCTATCCCAAAATCATATGACGTGTGCAGCGTGTACCTGGCGCTTCATGAGGTCCAGTGAAGGTCCCATGACATGATACTCCATCCCACACCCCGCACTCACCAAGGACCCAGCAAATAGGGAACCACCAGGGGGGTCATTCTAGGGCCCTTGACCAAGACCACTGTGGCCAGTGCCACATGAAAAGAATTTCCCAAGATAATAAGACTTTGCGCAGGCGTATTGGCAGCACCTGGCAGCACTGAGTTTTGTTCACTTCAAGTTTACTGATATGCTGGTTTACTTAAGTAGTATTTAATTAAGTAATATTTTTATTTATTCAAATCATTTCTCCGTTTCTGTTTGCGGGTCAGTAACCCCGGCTAATTCCTTATAACCAGCTAGCGTTGACCAAATTTGGAAAACGTTTAGGATAATGAACAGTGAAATGACATCGATAGTACAGGATATCAACAGGAAGAGGGACGGCTCTCGTATGATTTGAAGAATTATACAGATCTTGGCCCTCGGCTCAGGCGGATAACACCTTCCTGGATCTGCATAATTTTTCAAATCATACTCAGCCACGGCAATAATTACTAATTATTAACATTTTCTTTTTACAGTCATCTATAGCATTTGCGTCTGTCAAGCCTTGTACACATCAAAGAGATTTCCCAGAAAACTTGTCAACCAGGAAGCAGTTATTTCTTAGTTCATGATGATAACATGTATTTTAGTCGTTAGCACGATTAATAAGATAAGCCTTGATTAAAGAAAAAAAAAGTAAAACTACCGCGAACGAGCATGGTGGCTGAAGAACCTAACAAAGACAGACGGACGTGAACATCAATGTGCTCCGTAAAGTCTTCCTTTTTCTCTTATTAATCGAATGTCTTTCATTTAATCATTTTCCTGGTTTTCGTTTCTATCTTTCATCCTTCTCTGGCAGCTGTTCTATATAATGCCTGAACCAATTGCATACTTAAAGATAAAAAATAATCAACTTAATACCCAAGTTTTATGCATTATTTTAGTCTCTCTTCTTAATCGTTTTTTACTTAAAATACTTGGTTTTATGTTATTTTTTTTCTATTTATCAGTATCGTAGTCTGCGTATTGTCCTCATTGTTCTTTAGTCCACCTTCTTTGTTCTTCAGTAGGCTATTTGCAGAAGGAAAAATTATGTAATAGTCATTTATAGTTGAGTTTCAATAAAATTTGTTGTCAGTGATACGTTGTTTCGTTGTTGAAAGGCGAAAGCGAGGGGGAGGGTGAGAACAAAGAGTGAGGGAGGGGAGAGACGCTATTTCTCTCGAATCTCACGTGGGCCCGGACGTTTTGCGCCTTGCAAATCCCGCATTTTG
Organism: Porites evermanni; assembly: GCA_942486025.1. Lineage (NCBI taxonomy): Eukaryota > Metazoa > Cnidaria > Anthozoa > Scleractinia > Poritidae > Porites > Porites evermanni. Next base: position 25,898 of record CALNXI010002734.1, on the reverse strand, counting down.
AGAAAAATAACTTGTTGAGCAGTCTATCAATTGTATTACTGCTGAAGTCATGGCCACTAGTTTTTGTCTTTTCTTTATTGATTTGATTCTTTAAATAAATTATTGAGGCCAACTCTTGAACTGATAAAAAGTGTGTTGAAATGCCCCGTTTTCACTTTCCATTTTGCTGATGAAGCGTCTCCGAAAAAAGCGACAGCTCTAAAGGTACAGCTTCCGCCAAAGACGAAACTAACCTTCTGGTTACGTTTATATTAACTTGGATAATATTACGTCTGACACTCAGGCTACTACGTCATTCTACTACGAGTTTTAGCGGGAATGTCGTGGTGGCAGAAACAAGTTATCATTTTGCGACCGGGAGAGGACTAAACCTCCTCAGCTCAATTAAGTCAACAGTGCCAACGTTTCTGGTAAAAAAAAACAGTCCGATGAAGCTTCCCGAGGTGTCTATTTTTTGAGAATACGCGAGAAAACCTCGTACTCGTAGTCGTTCTCATCCTCGAATCTAAACGTCTCTGACGTCTTCCTTACATTTAACCAACTCTGCAATTCAATAATCTTTCCTCCAATACCACCACCACCACCAACGCATTTTAATCATCTTCCCTCCAAACAACACCAACACCGCACTTCCCCCCCCCCCCCCCCCC
>CALNXI010002734.1:0-25096 GCA_942486025.1 Porites evermanni | reverse complement strand
CCCCCCCCCCCCTCCCCACCTCCCAGTCGTTTTCTCGGTGTACAACTTATCTCGCCCCCCACTAACCGCCGCGCTCTACTATCTGAACGCCTGGAACAGGCTACATTTCTATTGTCGATTCTCCTCCACCACCACCACATTTGTTTTTCGTTTGTCCCAGGCCATCACTTATGAGCTTCCCTTTCTTCTGAACACTTTTATATGACAGAAGCTTCAGCTGGTACACCAAAAGAATGACTACAAGTGTTTTATTTCAACAATGCTAGTACTTACAAATAAAAATAGAAGGTGCCACAGTTGACTTTATTTTACTGCTCAGTAGTCAAATGCCGGAATGGTGAGGTTTTTTCAAGATCGTACATCCGATCCTGATATTTTTGAATACGGAGTTTTCTTTTTCTCCGTTTTAGCCTTCCGTCCACACATATATTTGTTTTTGCGCTAACTTTTGGTTACGAGTACTATTTAGCTAACACGAGTAAAAAATCGAGTTTTTCGATAATTCCCACATAAAGGTGCTTTCACTCGACTGGCATTTGACTCCCGACTTCCGTCGGAAATAGTCGATTTAAATCGTATTCTAGTCACGTCAATATATGTCGTGATGGTCATTAATATCTCTTAAGATATTTCTCAGAATAAACCCCTTAACCTCATTCTATCATCTAATCATGCTAATGAGTCAGCGTTAGCATAGTACGTTGTTGAGATATCTCGCACGGCACCAACTCCACATTGCGGAGACAATCGATTAAGGTACTGTATGCATGTGTATAGGTGTATGATAAATGAGGTAAATGAGGTCGCAGTCCATGTAATATCTATAGGGTGAATATCAGGAACTGAATAAGTCTTGAATAGTGACGTTTATCGGCCTCGATAACAGTTAACCGGCGGCTCAAGGTGAGTGTCACGTTCCAAGTTTGAATCAGTTTAACAAAAACTCAGAATCCTTGCGGCTGTAACTGCTAGTATTCGATGTCGTCTCTTGATTTCGTCGTTTAGGGATCGAACATGTTCAAACAGTTTTCTTTCTGATGTCGTGTTTATTTAATACTGGAAGACAAACCGTGGCCTTGGGTCAATGATTACGCTAACAACTGACGCTCTAGCTACAATAACGAAGACCTGAATAAATTCATTAAATCAACTGTAGTAGAGCATATTAGCCACTGTCAGTGTATGATTCAAACTAACCCCTGTATCTCCAATAATCTTTGCGGACAAAAAAGCTTACATTGCACTTTTACGGTATACTAGGAAGGCTATAATACATAACAACATTAATGGCGATTTTTCGCTCACTACTCATTTCTACCAATCAAACTTATTTGACGTTCGATGCAAAATTTTTTAAAAACCACTGAGCGTTTTTAAAGCATCCGTGATTTTACAAATATATGCGAATACGTAACGTAAATTCAGTGGAAAATGTTCACTTTAATTTACGCTTGTGTAAGCATAATCTTATGCAAAAGACAACTTTATTACAACAGTCTACATTACCATATGTTGTCAATGTTGCCTACGATCGATAACACACCTGGCCAGCAAAACCCTGGTTCTAAAGGTCCGTTATCGAAAATACCTAGCCGGGAAGGATGAAATAAACCGTTCTCACGGCTTAGGAAAGGGTGTAAAGTAATTTACATACCACAGATGACAAAAAACACATCTGGCCGGCACCAAAAATAATCCGGCAAAGATTAATATTGAGGTATTTCCGCATTGAAATCACTGCCGGACGGAAAGTGACAGGATCCATCCAGAAATCTAGTATAGACCCACCTCCATATAGGAGCCTTGAGGAGGTAAAAGTGGAAGTTGGAATCAAAATTGATGCAAAAATACAATAGAATCTGAAAAAGAAGAAGGGAGAAGTAAGATGTGTATCATCCCTACCTCCACCCCAACCTCCATCCCCCTCTTACGCTTGGGATCCTTCTTGTTTACAATTATTGAATCTGTGAGTCCAGCAATAAAAATTGAATAAATTTGTTTCTGTCTCTATATTCCAAAGGCGAACAATAGCTAGGTGCAGCAGATGAAAGACTATGAAAAGAAGACGACTGCCTGGTGGTACGGAAAACTGTGGCCCACGCGAGATCGATTATGCTAAACTACCTGCCCGGTGTCTGCTGAAAACAAGGGATCTGCCAGGACCAAAAGACGCGAAGCTTTGGAATGAAGTGCTACTAACTGTACTTCCAGTTGATGTTTTGCTACTGACAGTGGAGGATTTGGAATTCTTGAGTTGCGTTTCTCATCTAAATCCGGGATACTTTCGGAGTAGTCATGGCAACCTTGGAACGGTATACTTTGGGCAGATGGGTACCGGCCCAACCTTCTTGAACATCGCTGTGATGAAATGTCATTCAGGCCCTTTGACTCCGGGAGGTGCCTTAATAACTGTGAAAAATGGTGTTGAAGTGTTAAGACCCAAAGCAGTATTCTGTGTGGGATTCTGCGGTGGATTAGGGCAAGAAGTCAGCTTAGGAGATATCGCAATTTCAGCAAAGCTAAGAACATACGATTCTGTGAAAGTAACGGACAGTGGAATTCAAGAGCGTGGCATTGCTGTTCCGTTGGAGGCGAATCTTTTGAAACTCATTAAACATGCTAATGATGGCTGGAAGGCGCCGCTAAAAGATTCCGCGGTGGTGAAAGTGTGGAAAGATGGCGTGTATTTGAGCGGACCCGAGAAGGTGGAAAGTAAAGAGAGACGCGAGGAACTCGTGAAACGATTCCCGGATGCGATTGCTATAGAAAAGGAAGGGCAAGGTGAGAGTCTGGTAAAAGTTTAGCAGCGGTACTGTTCAGTTTTCCTAGAAAACTCTCCTTCGGGAAAAGAGAAGAGTTAACCCTTAGTACCCCTCTGAATTATGTGTGGATTCCTGATCCACCCGGTTCAGACTGTCCCCGGTTCATTACTCCTGATAATGTTCCAAGGCAATAAATAGACCGAGTATTTGGCCTTCCTTTGAGGTTAGGGGGGAGGGAATTTTAAAGTACGGAGAGGGGAGGGAAAATAGAGGGTGAACTGTCTCCTTACTTTCCTTTCCCCTCCCCCATAAACGCCTGATACCCAAACAAGGGCAAAATAGGCAATTTTGAGGCCTGAAATAGGAACCCACTGCTCCCTTGGCAAACAGTTCTTCAACTTTGATCTGGAATGACATTTCCTGCTCTACAGAATATGCAAAGAGACAAAGAGGTAGTTTTTTGATTGCCTCAAACCAATATTCAAATTTAGGCTAAAGGTTAGTGCGACATACCCGCAAGTCTCCAACAAACTTAGACCAAAAAAGCTAGAAGAAGAAACTTTTAAGCTGAGAAAAATAACAGCTGTTACCCGGGTACTTATGAACCGGGTTTAGTGTTTTTTTTGGTTTTTTTTGTTTGTTTTTTTTTACGGGAAAATGCGGGCAATCAAAATCATAACTGGAAAACGATCTGCTGCATCGGCCTGTTTACGTATTAACTGGTCTTATCTACAATGTCTATTATAGGCCTGTTCTTAGCCGCACACGACTTGAAGGTCGAATGGATTGTTATCAAAGGAGTCTCTAACTTTGCTGATGGCAGGGAAACTGAGTCTTGGAGAAAATTTGCGAGCGTAATGGCAGCTTCACTGACTGCACACATTCTAAGTAATCCAATTGTTTTTGAAAACTGGCCTCATTATAAAGGTGAGTATGCAGTAGCCTAGTCCCCAGTCCAGTTCGCGCTGTCGGAGTGAGCGGAGAGGGCTTGGAGAAAAGAAGGAGAAGAAAGAGGTAAAAAAAAAAGCAGCAAATGGGGAAAACGGAAGCAATTTTGGTTAAAGCTCTCGGCAAAACAAGGCCTTAGAAACACTCGTGACAGGTGCCTAAGTTCTATGAACTTGCCAAGGGAACAAAGCGGGCGAAACAATTACGCTTTCAATATTCCAATTCCACTAATCCAACGGGTCAAATCTTGATTTCAGGTGACTGAAGGCCGGCTTGTGGAGATCATGACTTAAAAAATGAGGTAAAACGATTTTATCTGAGTTCACTCAATTCATAGGCTAAGAAAAAAGCATTTTTTAAAGCAAAGTTAGATTTGTTATTTCCGAGATCTGTAATTACTTCTTCAGTTAGTATATTTGGGGGGCAATTTGTTTACTCTAAGCGACGTTCTGACAGCGGCAGCTAGCCTGCACCCTGCCAAAAGCGGAGTGGTTATCATTTTGGGTTTACCTAATGATATTGTTGGCACGTAGATTTTTCAATGGGCAAATTAGAAATATTCCTTGTATTAACCTTTCCTTTTTTCATTTATCTACAGCGTGTGGAAAGTGCCTGTGGTGAATTTTTGGCAGAAGTAGGAGCTGGTGTACCCGCCGCTGTCAAGTGAAATTGGTGTTATAAATAATACGTTGCAAATATATATCTTTGTTTCAATTATTTCACAAGTTAAATTCTGATTGAAAGTAAAGTTTTAGTTTTGAAAATGACAATCGTCCACTCATATTTGCGTTTATATGCTGTTACACGCCCCTCCATGTCAAATTCATCGACTGCACATTGACAGAATGAAGCTGTTCAAATTGAGACAAATACTGGGAGCGGCTAGCATGTCGTCATAAAAAATTAAAAGGCAATAGCACATCTAAATTTGTGCACAATAATTGTTCTTGTCTTTTTGTTCGAAAGGGAAGGTCTGTTGAAATGGTGGAACTACGTCTTTTAGGCCACGTCCACACGAAACCGGACATGTTTGAAACCGCATTACGGATTCGTGTGGACAGGCTCGTTAAAGCGGTTTACGGTCAAGTCGCCCGAGAGTCATCACGCCCGAAGTTATGTCGTCGCAAATGTTCAGTCTAGTCGCCCGAAAAGCTGCTTTATGTGGCTTCAAATTTTATTACACTTAACAACACAAGAACCTTTATTTAACAAAAATTAACTTTGTTTCTCTTTGCACCTCACCTAAAAAATTCAGGCGACATTACTCAGCATTTCGGGCGACTTAACTCTGGTTTCGGGCGAGATGACTTTCGGGCGACTGGACCGGTTACCGTTAAACCCCTCGATCTGGAGAGCAGTTTCAAGACAATGCGGGTTCGGTGTGCTGATTCACTGGTTTCGTGTGAACGGAAGGTCGATTCGTGTAAAATGGTATGCGGTTTCGTGTGGACGTAACCTTTAAAATTCAATTATTCCCGTCCTTGAAACGTTAAAATAAACTTCCGACGGACAGTTTTTCTTTTCACGGAAAACAAACAACTATTACGGTTTCCCTTGGCCTCGCAACACAAAATATAGCTAATTTAATAAAGGTTGCTTTGGGCATTGGTATTTGGGCACTGGAAATTTGTTGTTTTGTGGTCACTCAAGCAAATGACGGTATTGTTCTGTATGCCCAATTGCCAAAGCAACCTCGCAACCGCGTTCGATAGGAAAATTGCTGAGAATTTGGATATGTTTCTTCCGCCCAAGAGGCTTATAAACTCATCGCAGAGTTTGAAATGAGATCGACGACCAAGTCTGCTTCAAAGTGGACAAAGATTTTTGGAACATTGGTGTGTATCTAAGGTTCATCTATTACTGTGCTTTTGACAAACATGCGAATAAGCCAACTGACGATTGCGTTTTTCGCTGCCGTCAATCATCTTAACGGACCTCTTAGGAAACAAAACTTTACTTTAACGGGTTCAAAAGGTCAAGGTTTGTGATTTGTGATTGGTGGGTTTCGATCCGTTTTGTGTGTTTCTGTGTTTCAAGGTTCGTTGCTTGTGATCGTAATTATGATTGACGGCAGCGAAAAACGCAATTGTGAAGGCGGCTTTTGAACTTTAGAGTTAGCATGTTTGTCAAAAGCGCAGTAAAGCTTTACGTACATTCATAAATCTTAAAAATTTAGAATTTTGGAAGTCAATATATATAGACTGCTAGCAGAGGTTTGTTTCCTGCTTGGTTCTTAGCATTTGTGAAGCCGTCCGCGTAGCTGGCATTCGCGTGGTTCGTAAACAAGCCAACCTACGCGAATGCCAGCCGTCAGCCACGCGGGCGACTTCAGGTGGAATGCTAAAATCCATGCCGTAAAGAAACCTCTTCTTGCAGGGAGGGAATATAAAGGTCGCTGTAATTTACACCTAGCTACCCTGGTTCCAGAGCTTGTTCCTGATTTTTCTCCGAGTGAGAAACTGCACGAGCACTTACCAGCGAGCTTCGCGATTCGTTCTCGCCGCTTTTCTCGTTTCCAACATCTTACTAACATCTCAGTCATTATGCATGAAACTGTACCCCCCTGATATATTTTCTGCACCCCCACAACTGTGAAATGAACGCAGCCTTTCTCGAGCCTTTCTCTTTTAGCTTAGCTCCCAGTACAGAAGTGTAGTACACTCTGTTGGTATTGTAGCCTGCGTGGCAGGCTAATTCCCTTCCCCTTCCCTTTCGAACGCCTGCCACGCAGGCTACTGGTATAGTAGAATTCCGACTTCACTAACGCTAGAACCCTGGTGGTTCAGTGGTTAGAACGACCGATCTAGTATTCGGATGTTCGGTTGTTTGTGCATATCATCCGTACATTTTCCGAGAATCTTCGGTTACGACTTTTAGGTTATTCTGAATTCAATCTCAGTCCCTCTCGATCGATGTGGTTTTGGTGGGTAGAATATAATGCCGACCTTGGGCCCTGTGTGTTCCGTAGAAGTTGAGGGAAAATCAACCACTGCAGCGGGCTTTTTGGCCTTTAGATGCTCTGCTGACGGGAAGAAATCTCCAGTAGTCGTACCCTGCAATTTGGTTAACTGTTCGATCTCTGTCTCTCGGCTACCTCGAGTTTTAATTTTTCAATGCGAGATTTCTTCGCCAAGGCTTCTTCCTTAAGATTTAGGTGCTTGACTTGCTCGAGGCATCATTCTTTTCGTCGGGAGGAGGGTTTCCATCATCTGAAAGATGTGTATCGTCCGGGCCAGTGCAATAAGGACCGGGATCGCCAAAAGAGTGTTCTGCATGGAGCACTTTACACCCTGGACATTTTCGCGGTCGCTTGAGGGTGTGTTGATCGTCTGTTAAAGGCTCCGTTTCCTCTTCGCCAGGTTTGACAATTGATAAAAGCTCGTTTATACTCATAGTTGACAAAAAAAAAAAATTGGCTTCGCTAAAATGATTGCTAGTGCAATAAAAGTGAATGTTGCTACTGCGATGCCAAGAGAGAATGAGACTAAACTAGCACTGTATCCGTCTGTAACCCTTATTACAGTCGTGGTATTCCTGTCTACCGTAAAACTACTATGTCCTAGGTACTAGACACATGGTATTATGAAATCTCTCGTGCCAAAAAACTACTGTGATGCTGTACTAGTCCTGCATCCCAATGTGAAGCCTTCCTTTGAGATTTAGAACCGCATCAGTCGTCTCAACTGATGCACCCCATTAAACACTTATACAACGAGTGAACAAATTGGCTGGCTACCAATTATAATTATAAAGGATACAATAAACGTAAAAAACTGAATAAGAAATAAAGCAGATTTACTTACCAAAGAAATAAGAAATAAAACCGGCTGATAATTAAATCCAGACAAAAGTGTTTTGAGCCTTTGTTTGAACCAAGGTCTTTTCAATAACGGCGGGTTATATCCTGGTATATAACAGCGCCTGCTATTGGCCAATGATATTTATGACGTTTTTAGTCTCTCACCTCATGAGGTCGCAAATATCATGCTACAAACGTGAGTGTTTGATCGATATGGGTGGGTGGGGGAAGGAAGTATCCCCTGTTATATAGGTGTACGATACCTCCATTTTTGTTTTCAATAACGAAACGTTTGGGGTCTTGACGGCTAGATATTTAAGAACTCTGGTGGATGTGGTTTCAAGACCAGTTCTTAATAAATGGACTTACTCTATAGTTCGTAATAAGTTAAAACTTCGATCTCTCAGTAGTAGACAACCCCTCCGGGTCATAACTTCCGTGTATAGGCGACGTAAAGGCAGCTTATACGCCATAAGAATTCAGTCGATCCATTCAAAATGTCTTCAGTCGGCTACCAAGGTTTACTCTACAGAGTTAGCCAAAGGCTGAAGGACGTAACTAAGATTAATCAACTTCTTCATACTTCTAGCAATGCAAGATTAATCTCTGAAAACAGTGAATCGTTCAACATTCAAGTCAATGAAGGGGACAACACTGCGATTACCTTAAAGAAGCTCTTTTCAGATTTGGACGAAAGCGACAATTTGGGACTTGACAACCTGGGGACACTGAGAGATCTCTTAACGGAAGTGAAGGAGTGGTCCCTTGTCGACGAAGTTGATAAATTCAAGAGGCAAAGAAAGGATTTCAACGCTCTTTTAGAAAAGATTATTCCTAAACTCGAAGAGCTCGACAACCTGGAGCAACTGCTGTCTGTTTGCGAGGATTACATCTCAGACGATGCTAAGGAGGAGATCAAAGACGTTCGTGCGTTGCTTAAAGAACTACAGAAAAAGAACCGCCTGGGTTCTACGCGACTCTAGGTTCTGAGGAAGATTTCAAACGAGACAGGACAGCAGGAGCTGTTAGATTTGTTAACAGAATTTGAGAAGAAGTGGAAAGCGGAGGAGAAGGCAGAGAGAAGGAGAGGTATGATTCTTCTCACTATACAAACACTTCAACATTTTACTATTATTATTCTTCAAGCTATCATTTATTAACACATACATTGACAGAATGTGTTGCGTAGTGAATGTAGGTCATCTTTCTAACAGTCTTTATAATTAATTCTAGATTCTGATTTAGCCGGATTTGCGTAATAAATGCGGACTATGAGTAAACTGTACTTTAATATTTATGCCGCCTAGTTTATACGAGTCCGATGTGGCAAAATACGGAAATGAAGGGCAGCTATAGTAAACATATAATGTTGATGATAAAATTCAGTTATATTAGTTTTGAAGAATGTTACAGTGCTCAAAATATAGTGGGGCGAGTAAAGGAACCAGAACATGCCATGGATGCGTGACCCGACGCTAACTTATATGCTAATTACACACCAAGCTCACGCGAGCGTTAAAACATCAACGGACGTTTCATAGGATACCAGAATGTTGTTTAACTGGTTTAAATTTTCACGCACTAATTTTTTTTGTTTTTTCCAAATTTCTGAAACGAGGAAATCCTCGCCTTTCATTGGACTTAAGAGAAAACTCCCAAATCCGCAATGAAACGCTTCGTTGGAGCAGCCTACCAGTGTGACCACTGTGCAACCTCGTTCCCAGGGTTCTCTCCTACCCGTCCCTGCGGAGCGAGAGAGAGGGTAAGAGAGAGAACCTGGGAACGAGGTTAATTGCTGTGTACTTCTATACGGATACCATAGAGGCATATTCGTCAGAAATTTTGGACCTTTGGATTGGACTGCGAGTAGAAGTTTTTGTACCAAATTTGTGTGCCTCATTTTGAGATTTATCATGTTCTTACCTGGTTCACTTTCTTGTCCGTGACGTCATGATGTTTACTGAGTAATTTATGCATGACGATTACCCATGGCTGGACACCGAGCCTATCTTGTCTCCACTGCTATAATCCGGGAGATACAAAAAACTCGAAATTGTTTTGAAGTCGTTGCTCCGTATTTGTAGTTGAATCTGGCAGTCGTTCAAAGTTCAAGTATACTAAACAGGGGCACCCAACGAGAATATAGTTCAAGACCACTTGAACATAGTATTGTTAAACGTATTTTAGTATTTAAACGGTAGATATAGGCATATTTTTATCCCCTAAAAATTTTTCATCTGTTCGGATTTCCTAACTGAAAGTCTAGTGATCCGAAAATTATAGGGATCAAAACTTACCTTTTCGAAAATTTCAGCGATAAAAAAGGCTCCCGAAAATTCTAGGTGACCTTTTTAGGGTAAAAATCCGTTAAAAACGGGCAATTATACCATATTTTAGATGTTCGAAAATCCATTGAGAGGCAGGCAAGCAAGAAATTTCACAACAAATTTTCCGAAAATTCTAGATCTCAAATCGTCTTCCGAACAGATATTTCCCGAAAATTGAAGTTGGGTGCCCCTGACTAAATACACAAGAGAGAATGTGCAGGTCAAGTGGAGGAGAACAATTTCTGGCCGTTTTTTCCTAGGATTCTTAGTTCTCAGTCTTTCAAACAGAGATGAGCGAGCAACAGGCCTCGCTTAATTGTGCCGTTCCCACTAGGAGAATAGAGGATTCTGGAACCCCTTAGATTCTCCCCTGGATAAATCCTGGTCAGCTATATATGTCCGTATTACAGAATTAGGGATTATCTTTCGTATCAAAAAAAGCCTGTCTACAATAGAAAGGTGTCTGTAGTAACGAGAGGTACGAATATATTTAGATGGAAAATCTCTTTAAGCTCTCTCAAATCAAATTGCGTTGCCTCTTTACCTGGACGCTTTTATTTTTAGAGTCATTTAGAAAACATACTTTATGTATTCCTTATAATTGACTCCAAAAATGTGCTTTGGTTCCTGATTTGTAGATCGGGTAATTGATGTTGTGAACACGGTGATAGTAGGTAAGCGTTTCCAAACCATAGCCTGCGAGAAAGCTCACCATAGTGACTGGGCTCGCATGCACCACGGCGGAACTTTACCCGATTAGTAGCATGAAGTACCTAGGAGTATAATGCTATCCCCTGAGTGAGATGAGAGACCAACACTGGGTTACTCCCAGCAGTATAGGGTCTGCACCCTGATTATACATCTTAACCTATCCATTCAGTGGATAACGCAATTGATTTTTCTAATGCAGAATATTGCCATTTAACCTTTGAAGACCTACATATCCGAATTCCAAGTTATTAACTGCTCAGTCACCACACCTGTTTCCAGCCATAGTGGGGTCACATTTTTTGCTTCGGTCTCCATGAAGTGGATATTTTCCCGCCGATCACGACACGACTCCTAAAAGTGTTAGCACTTTCTTTCCATACGTTATTGCACCTTTCACGGCGTCTGAAGAGAATCCTGTAAGCCAGCAGCGTAGTTGTGAAAATGAATTGTGTCGTAACACAAAGAAAAAAGCGCTATTTAGACCCTGCTCGCTCATCACGTGTGTGAAGTTTGTCCATAGATGAATCTTTTTTTATGCTTCTTTGTCATGTTAGTTGACCTAAGTCGCTTCTTTCTCTTTTAAAACTTCAGCTCCTACTACAGCCGTGTACTCAACAGTTAAAAACACTTGGGAACAATTTATTGGAGGTAAGTAAATATTTAGGCCCCGTACGTCCACACGTATCCGGATATGTTTTTAAAATACGCGTCCTCACGTAGCGTATTCCAATCGTTTTCGCCGGTCCTCATGCAAACGCTAAAACGATGGAAATACGGCAGCATCGCTCACAGACAAAGCGAATGCCAGTGGTGTATATGATGTATGACATCATCGTATTCAACGATCTCCGTTCTCGTTCGTCCCAAACACGTAGACGAGAAGCCAGCGTTTTAAAAAATCTCCACTGTGGGTTGCGTTTTTTGAAAAGATGCATTCAGGTGACCGTTTTCACTAGGTGGAAAAATATCTTCAAACAAAACCGGATACGTATCGATGGGACCTGAATATATAAGATAGCTGTGTGCATGGTATGCTAAGTGGCTTGATTTGTTATTTGAGCGTCGCCCAAGTAGAGTAATTGAGATCGTTTGTTTTGATTCAAATTTGAAATAGGCTTGGTAACTCTGCCGAGTTGAGTCTTATCCCTGTATTACATGAGCCGGTTCAGCCCGGAGCCACTATTTTTATATGGAGATTGGAAGCAGCGTGCATGAGCAGTGTGTTACCCACTGTCCTGTTTCTCGCTTGGTTCATTCGCCGGGCTGCCCGGCAAGCATGATTTGTACTTGCAAAATTTTCTTAGTTTTATTGCCAGATTTTACGCCCTCCCTCTTGACCTCACCGATTTTTGAAAGCCCCGCGTCCAATATAACTCCACGCCTTCCACTTCACGCATCTTACAACCCCTAGAATATTTAAGCAATAGAAAACGTTTTCCGTGTTTGCATAGCCTGATATAAACACGAGAGGGGTGGGGAGAATTCGAGACAGTTATGCAAACCCGAGACGAAGTCTTTAAAATAACTTTCCCAAGAAAAAAAGCAAAAAGCTCTTGTTTAGAGCATTGATTAAAAGAGAAATTCTTACCAGTCGCGAAGTCTTGCACACGAAGCTTGTACGCGTAATCAGTCTTTGTTTTGCAAAAAAGATGCTTTCCAAAATACGGGTTTTTCTCGCTTAAAATGTCAGCTCAAGCGAAAAAAAATTGACACAGCATGTTTCTAAAGATTTTCCAAGTTTCAACCGACTAGGAAATGGGTAAATAAAGTAAACTTGTCGAGTTTTTAAACTCAAAACCTTTTTCAAATTCGTGCTTGCGTGATTAGCGTGCGGAAAGCCAAACAAGTTGACGTCACAACCATGTTTACATACTCTCATGCAAACACGCCTCTCGGCCAATCAGAGCGCGCGTACTATCTTAGTTATTTTATAAACAACGCTACTGCACTACTCATACATCCCTAATATACATAGAAAAACTTCTCATGCGTCGAGTACAACGACGCCCAAATATACGCTCCCACGCGTCTTGTTCTTTTTACAGTCAAACTCCGTTAATACGGAGACTGAGGGGACATAGAAAGTGTCCGTATTAACGGGGTGTCTGTATTTTTCCCCAGGAACAAAGTAAACCGTCCGTAATGACAAGGTGTCCGTATTAAGTAGGTGTCCTGTTAGGTGTTCGTAAAGTGGGGTTAGACTGTATTTATTTAGATATTTATAGTTCCCCCTTTTTATATATCAGTAAAAAAAATTGAAACGAACCACAGTAGCAAAGCGCAATTTCCCATTTATCTTTTAATAAATCTGTTACTTCCAACAGCTATAAAGATACACTGTAACTTTTCTACGGTAAGTCGAATGGCTTTGACAGTTGGTATGGGAATTATTCTCCAAAAAGGCGCCAAAGCTACACTCGGGGAATTCGTCGAGATTTTCACACAAGTATTGCTTCCAGCAGGGACCAGTCTTCGTACAATGGGTGAGGGTTCTCTGTGCTTTACAGTTCAAGCAGAAAATAACCAAGCTCTTGAGGCCTTATGGCAGCGATATCAAGATGGCACATTGCAGAGAAATCTGCAAGAGTTTCTGGTGACGGATGACATCAGACAGCTGGCCGGTGGAGAGGAAGTAATTCTGAGTGCGTACATTGATGAGCAAGATTACCATAACGCTTGGTTGAGTATTTCGATTGCTGAACAACAAGGTGAATAAATTATGATGCGCAATGTTACTTGTATAAAAACAACTACAAACTAAAGTGCATTTCATGTAACCTTTTGGTGGAGACGGGGCTCGAAGTAGGGGCGAGAGTTGGATGACGCTCGGACGTTGTGCCCATTTACAATGATCAATGATCACTAACCACTCGTCCACTCGTTTGTTTTTCAGAAAACTATTGAACAGATTTATTTTGCTGGCAATGGGTTGTTATGGCAGTTTCAAAATATAACGTCAGTTTTGAAAGAATGCAAAAACATATTTAATAGCCCACGTTCTTTATAATAAAATTCTAACATGACTAACAAGGCTTTAGGGCCAAAATTGGCTATTTTTCAGACTTCATTGTCTCGCTGCAATTCAAAGAAGAGATTTGAGCACAAAGAAAACCAAACCAAATATAGAAAAATTAACAGAAAGCCCCGGAGTCATGTTGGAATTTTAATATATCAAACGTGGGTTATTATAACACATTTTAAAATTTAAGAGTGAAAAGTTACACACTTTCATTATCGTAAAGCTTGCAAGTCAGCAGAATTTTTTCAATCCACTCTTAAGACGTACCTTTTTAGAAATTACTTTGAATTTTAAGAATCGTTAATTATTACGTTTTTTCAGGCTATTTTATGTTACTTAGTTTTCTTTATCATTCACTGTTGTAAAGCGCTGTTGGTTCAGTAGAGAAACAGCGCTATATAAGATTATTATTATTATTATTATATAAAGCTACAGTTACGCAACTATTTGTTTCCTAGTCTTACAAAAGGAAAATCAAGAAATTTCACCAAAGAGAGCCAGACGAAACTCTGATTCCTCTCTGCACGCAATAAGATCAAACGAAAAGTTAGTTGTTATAACACAAAGAGAACAGATCAAGCTTTATCAAGAAAGAATAAAAGCATTGGAAGAAGAAATCGAGAAAATGAGAGCACAGGGTAAGTGAAGTAAAACAATAGAATCTAAAAAAATTAAACTTAAAACACCCAGGAGAACAGAAACAGTATATCATAACGAATGTATGCCATTGACCGTTCAAGACAATCGTCTTGTCCATAAACAAAGTAATGCATGGAGTAAAATGGACTTAGCTGCTACAATGACCACACTGATATAGCTAGGTACGGAAGAGTATAAAATGTCAAAATATGCAAATCTGGGCTGGTAATTTGAATATAGGAGTGTGGTTTTTAGGCTTCGTTTGCTTCAACATATAAGCTTTTGCTTTCCGTCTAAAACATGACAAGGTCGAGGCATAAACAAACCCTGGATCGGACCCGATCGGATCAACCCCCTGTATTACACTAAATTACTGAAGGTTAGAAATAGTGTTTCAGGGGTTGATCTGATCCGGTCCGATGCAGGTTTCGTCAACGTTGACAAAATCGATCCATACAACAGAAAGTGTTGCGTCTCAATCTGAAAGCTACATATGACATGTTCCCCTTTTAACGCCCTAAATTAATCATGTATCTTCCTCTTTAATGTATAATACGTCTTTTGGGACGTGTTAATGAACAAAAAAAAAAAGGTAGCGCAAAATTGACTCTGGCGCCGAAAATGAGAGCTTGTATTGAGGATCGGAGAGAATCCGGTACGGAAGCTAAAGCTCTGCTGTGCGCTACAAGAAGCCCAGTAAAAAGGCATCGGCATACACTTAAGTCGATAAACGGCCATTACTTATTCGGCTCATTCGGTGTAGTTTTCCCAAACATTTGTTGTCACTTTTTGGCAATGATTCTTCGAATAACAACTTTGAATTTTAAATTGATCCAAGTCTTTTCTGTGCTTTATTGAATCTATTGACTTTATTATGTCAAGGGCAAACTTCTTGATTTGTTCTATTACGACTATAGTGGATAAATAAGCGTCATCATGGAGGCAAGAAATAAAGAGTGAAAAAGAGTCAGGACTGAAGAGATTCAGCCTTCCTCAGATTGGCAGATTGAAGAATTTAAAGATACGTGTGATCATAAGAATGAAAGTGACTTGCTAACGGAGAGTTTTTGTCACAAAGTTTTTCCAACAAAACTGTATAAAAGCAGCCTGAGAAAACAGCCGACATTTGGCGACGCTACCACTGGTTTCCCCGCCAAATGACGTCTGAAAAACAGCGCAGAAATTCCATACTGATAACGTGTCACTACCCAGATCTGGGTAGTGATTCTGAGAGTGTAGCTAAATGTCGTGGGTCGTGGGTCGTGGGTCGTGGGTCGTGGGTCGTGGGTCGTGGGTCGTGGGTCGTGGGTCGTGGGTCGTGGGTCGTGGGTGTGGGAGTGGGTGTGGGTGTGGGTCGTGGGTCGTGGGTCGTGGGTCGTGGGTCGTGGGTCGTGGGTCGTGGGTCGTGGGTCGTGGGTGTGGGTGTGGGTGTGGGTAATTGTCGTGGGTAAAAAGAAAGTCTTCCAAAAAAAAATAAAAATTAAAAAATTTGATAGCAAAAAGTTGTAAAATTCACAAAACGAGAATCTCCGCGTACATACCAGTCCTATTCTCCTTCCCCGCGGTCAGCAAAGCAAATAACCGAATCCTCTAGCACAAACGGACAATAAAAAGACATTTAGGTGAAAAATAAAAGAAACTCTGTGCACTATGCCGTAAACCTGAAGCAAGCTATACATGCAAAAACTGGAGACTGAACTGCTTTTTCGCAAAGATGTCAACATTCGTGACTGAAACGTCCTTTCAGTTTAAGGAGTGATATTTGGAATCGTTACAGCAAAGATTTTGTACACAAAATAAAACAAAAAGTAATCGAGAAAATTATACTCCGTCCGGCAATAAAGTTTACTTACAGTCTCACCTTAACTTGAAAGGTTGGGAATGAAGGTGGTTCCTTCGTAAAGTAAGAGACCTAAAACTTCTATCCAAAAATGTGAAATACCTAAAAATTGTCCTTTTTCCCTTCCCTTTCTTACGGTGATCGCATTCCATCGTCGGTTAAAAAATCTCCACTGATCATTGGAATTGTACATCGAATAAAGGTGAAATAGTGAGCAGCTATTTCCATTCAGCGAGTCAGAGCTGTCCCATACTTTCTGCAAATTGCAGGTATAATTTACGTCTGTTTCGTTTATTTCGCGGCGATATGGATAAATCTTCACCGGGAAAATGTCTTTTATACAGTGATGTTGTGAAAGGGGAGCCAAGTCCCACAGGAAGAGGACGAAGAAGAAGCTGTGATGAAAAAAGCAATCAAGGAGTTGGAGATTTTCGTTTCCCAAATATTTTACAACTTTTTTCTATTTATTTCTTTTTTCAATTACTTTACTTTATCACTTTTTTTCTATACTTTTTTTTTACCCACGACATTTACCCGCACCCACGACCCACGGCTTTTCGCTACACTCTGCATGAGGCCTTCACAGATTATTTTCACCTTTCCCGGTCAATGATCATCATTTAGCATTTAGCAGATTGTATAGGGTTAGGGTCTCTGTTTTTTTTTTCGTTTTACTTAATGGCCAAGTTTTTCGGGGCTGTTCGGAAAACTAAGACCTAAGACCGGCGGAAAATAAAGACCTGAAAAACTGAGAACTGTAAAATTAACACCCCTGAAAACTAAGATCCAGAAAACGAAGACCCTCTTAATTTTAGTTTTTTCATCATTCATAGTGGCACCAAAAATCCAATGTTAAATAAATACCAGGCGTAGTCAATCGATAAACCGATAATCGATAACAATCGTTTGTAATCGATATCAATCTTCGATGGATATCGTATCACTCGTTAGAAATCGACAAAGCAAAAAGTTTTGACTTCGATTAATATCGATTTCCAATAGAAGTCGATATCATAATGATTGATTTATCAATTTTTATCGATTGCTATCGATTACTATCGGAAATGTGAGCCTTCAACGTTAACACCGTGCTGTCTGTACGGTATATTTGAGACATTCAGTCGTGAAATTACGCAGTTCTTTTACTTGATATACATTGTATTGAATTCCAATCTGAGCGAGTTGCAAGGAAAGAAATGCAAAATGCAGAAGATGGCCCTGGATGGAGGGGACAAGTAAAAATCTATTGAAACCATAAACAAGAAACGATAAATGAAATGCGATGAAGACTATGCCTAGAGTAGATGCTAAAGTCAAAATTCAGAGGCACCCAACGACGGTTTCCTCCCAATCAGGCTGAAAACACTTTTTAGGCTGCTGCAGAGACTGTACTGATCCCTCGAAATGCAATCTTAGCGGCGCTATAAAATTTGTCTCTGTTCGGTCATCCTAGGAGAATCTGAGTCTTTTCGAAATTACAAGGGCTTCAGCATTATTTTCCCGAAAATTTTAGATGCAATTTAACGTGTCACGAAAGTGAGAATTTTACTGATTGCTCTCTCCGTCACATTTTTGAATCCGAAAATTTTAGGTTTCCTTTTTTCTACGAAAAATAGCCTAACCTGGGCAGCAAAATGTGAAAAATTAAACTTTAGAAAATCGTAGAGAATTTATTAGATAAGTTTCGAAAATTGTACATGAATGGAACGGTCATCTAGAACTTCCCACTGACTACTGGCAGCTCTCAGCAGTGCTTTTTTGTTATAAATAGGAAGCAGAAAAGATCAGAAAAAGCGGTGACTCGGGTACATCATTTCGGTAATCAGTAAATTCTTTCGTCACTCGATCACCCAGGTAGAACGCTAGGGGCATCTTGACCTTAAGTGAATATCTTTGGAGTGATCATTTTAATTAGGAAAGTATTTTTAAAGGGGACTGAAATCACTCTAAAAAAAACAAAAACTCATTTTATCTAGCGATTTATGTAGTTTTTGCCGTCTTATCGACGTTTAAGATTTTGAGTTGTACTAACAGTTAGCACAACTCAGGTGATCTTAAACGTCGATAAAACGGCTTCCAAATGGCCCTAGAGACGAAGAAACAGTAAAAAACAAAACAAAAACTCAAAGTAAGTCATAAAGCGACGACGATCGCCTTGCCATTCCCATCAAGTTTGACAACGTAAGCTGCGGAATGAAGGCATAGCGAGACTCACTTTCAGGATATAATGCAAAGCTGATGTTTTGAAAGGCACCTGAAAGGATCTTGCAAATAATGGCCCTGGTTAAAAGACGTTACAATTCAAGAGAAAAGATGACAGGCAACATGATGCCATGATAACATTGTAAAATAAAACGGAAAAAGTGAACATTTAAATCAAGATTGACAAAAAACGATTCATTAATAAATTTGAAATAAAAATATAAAAGTGTTTTTTGTAAACGCTAGCTTTTGCTAAACTGAGAGCTTAAATGGTATAAGTTATACTTCTTCTATCACTATATATATATTCACATTTTTTAAATAATTATCATATTTATTACGGTAATAATTCCAATTATTTATTTAGAAATGTCAGAGTCAGTAAACCCCAGTGAATCACCTGTCGTCGCTGGCAGCAGCAGCACCAGCAACAACAACACCAACAGAAAGCCACCAGAGATTGATTACACCAAGCTGCCAGCCGGAAAAGAGCTGAAGAGCGAGAATCTTCCTGCACCCAAAGACTGGCGGCCTTGGGACAGAGTTAAACTGCCAGTCGATATTTTGTTGCTGACAGTGGTGGATTGCGAATTTCTCGCCTGTGCTCATTATTTGAAACCGGAATTCTATACAAGTTGTCACGAGAAGCTTGGGCCTGTGTGTTTTGGGGAAATTGGTGAAGAGGGGCAAGATTCCTTGAAAATTGCCCTATATCAAAGTCCAGATAAGGGCCCTACTGAAGCTACCATTGTTGTGAAAAATACTGTTGAGGTCTTAAAACCCAAAGCTGCAATTTGGGTGGGATTTTGCGGCGGTTTAAAGGAAGACAAAGTCAAATCCGGAGACGTGGTAATTTCATCGAAGTTGAGGACGTATTCCGCTGAAAAAGTGACAGAAGAAAGAACAGTAGATCGGAATATTGCTGCCCCGTCGTTCAAAAATTTTTTGAACCTCCTGAAATTCGCAGATCATGGCTGGAATCCACCGTTGAAGGATGAGGCGGGGCTCAAGGTGAAAGTAGTCAAAAACGGCGTATTGTTGAGCGGTCCAAAGGTAGTTGATAATAAAAAACTACGTTCCGAACGTACCGAGCGATTCCCTGATGCGGATGCTATAGAAATGGAGGGCGAGGGTAAGAGTTTAGCAGCTGAGTCAGTCAAAAAAGAGCGGGTAGGACAGGAGTGCGAGGGGTGGGAAGGGCGGAGAGTCTCGTACATAAACCAATCGCTTGTTCTGGAAAACACACGAGCAGATAAAATAACCGGGGTATTTTTTCCTTTTACATTCCAGCTAACCCTGGACCATGCGTTGCCAAAGTTAAACAATTGTAGTTTTAGAGGATGAAGAAATTAACAATAAAGTCAAAATTAAGATTAGGGATTTCATTTTTTCTTTTCACGTTACTTCATCTCTCGTTTTTCATTTATATGTTTAATATATATATATTTTCTCCCCGACCCAACCTTACACGGTACCCAATTTCTCGACCCAAAAGCGAATGTTGTTGAATTAATTGTTATGTTATGAGAGGCGGTTTAATAGCCTAGTTTTCGTATGTCGGGAAAATTCCAGACGATCGGGGATTTTACTCAACCGTTCCAGATTTTGGCGACTAATGAAAATACGTTTGCTTGGCACCTGTAGTTGATTGCGTAATTGTCCTTGTTCTTTTCAGGTCTCTACGCAGCGGCACACGAACTGAAAATGGAATGGGTCGTTATTAAAGGCGTTTCTGACTTCGCATATGGTACGAAATCTAGCTTAGATCACTGGAGATCATTCGCGAGTTTTATGGCAGCTTCTGTAACTGCTCACATCCTCAACAATCCCAATGCGTTCAAGAACTGGCCTCATTATGGTGGTAAGTACAAACAATTAGCCCCGGGGGGCAATCAACAAATGTTTATAGAGGAACGCTCCGCCCCGAGGTCCAGCCCCTCACCCTTTTATATACCATTTTTGACGAAAAAGGTATCCCTTTCGTATACCTTCTATTGACAAATGGTGCCCCTTTCACATGCCTCACAAAATAGAACATACTTTTCGACTTTATAATGCCATAAAATTCACCTGTTAGCCCTTTTGGGCCCTTTCTTAGACTGAATTTCCTACCTTTTCATTTACTTAAACTAGTGAAATCCCTACCCTTTCATATACCTGAAGCCTGAAAAAGATACCCCTTTCGGGCGAAGCCCCCCCGTATAGGCCATCATATGGAGTACCCCTCCCACCCTCCCACCCCCGCTCCGAGACTGTGGTTCCAGTTGAGATCACAATTCTTTTCGCGTCAGAGAAGATACAATGAATGTAAACGGAAGATTTGAACGTAAAACTAGGTTTTAGACCGCAGGATGACTTTTAAGACAAACCCTCTTCGATTCCATCTCTAAATCTATATCAAGTGATTGAGTTCGACGTTTTGTTACTTGATTTACACTGTGAATCACGTAACAAAATGTCTCGGTAGCCCGTGGGGAGCTCATAACCGGTGTCCTGTTTCAACGTTGGAAGCTCGACAATAGCTTATGTCTGCGTTGCGGCCAATAAACCTTGCTAAACAAGCACTCCTGGGTGGAGCCCCAGTTGGGTTATCCTTTTTTCAAATGAAAACGTAAACAATACCTTCTGTTCAAACTATTTATTAAAAAAAAAGAGAAATTATTATCATTATTATCTTTATTTATTTCCAGGTTATTATTAGTTTAAAAGTTTGTTGCTTTTTTGGCAGGCGCATCATCAGCAAAGGATGCAAAAAGGAAGGAAACAGAGGCCGGTGATCAGTCTGCCAAGCGACTCAAGCTAAAATTAGAGACTTAACTTTGGACGACTGAGCTGTGATTCCTTGTGAACGCAGTAAGTTTTTGATACCTTTGATAGCTTCTGCAAGAAATTGAACATGAATATTTTAGCCCGAAGTGGAAGACAATGTATTAAAAATTGACAAGCAGCAGTTAATTGGGAGAGACAAGAGAAGTGAAGCAGAAGTCTGCAGAAATGTCTCCGCATTTCATCTTCTCGAGGTCTAGCCCAAAATCATATGACGTGTGTAGCGTGTACCTGGCGCTTCGTGAGGTCCGAGTGAAGGTCCCATGACATGATACGCCGTCCCACAGCCCGCACTCACCAAAGTCCCAGCAAAGACGGAACCACCGCGGAGGTCATTCTCGTGCCCTTGGCCAAGACCACTATGGCCAGTGCCGCGTGACGAGAATTTGCCAAGATGATAATACTTTACGCAGGCGTATTGAGAGACATTGGCAGCATTTTTGTTCACTTCGAGTTTACTGATAACGCTGGTTTACTTATTAATAAGTGGTATTTAATTTAGTAATATTATTATTTAATCAAATCATTTCTCCGTTTCTCTTTGCGGCTCAGTTACCCCGGCTAATTCTTCATACCCAGCTAGCGTTGACCAAATTTGGAAAACGTTTGCGATAAACAGTGAAATGACATGGATAGTACAGGATATCAACAGAAAGAGGGACGGCGTTCGTATGATCTGGAGAAATATGCAGATCTTGGCCCTCGGCTGAGGCGGATAACATCTTCCTGGATCTACATAATTTTTCAAATCATACTCAGCCACGGCAATAATTACTAATTATTAACATTTTTTTTCATATTCATCTACAGCATTTGCTTCTGTCAAGCCTTGTATACATCAAAGATATTTCCCAGAAAACTTGTCAACCAGGAAGCAGTTATTTCTTAGTTCATAATGATAACATGTATTTTAGTCGTTAGCACGATTAATAAAATAAGCCTTGATTAAAGAAAAAAGAAGTAAAACTACCGCGAACGAGCATAGTGGCTGAAGAACCTAACAAAGATAGACGGACTTGAACATCAATGTGCTCCGTAAAGTCTTCCTTTTTCTCTTATTAATCGAATGTCTTTCATTTAATCATTTTCCTCGTTTTCGTTTCTGTCTTTCATCCTTCTCTGCCACCTGTTCTATATAATGCCTGAACCAATTGCAAACTTAAAGAAAGAAAATAATCAACTTAATACCCAAGTTTTATGCATTATTTTAGTCTCTCTTCTTAATCGTTTTTTACTTAAAATGCTTGGTTTTATGTTATTTTTTTTATATTTGTCAGTATCGTAGTCTGCGTATTGTCCTCGTTGTTCTTTAGTCCACCTTCTTTGTTCTTCGGTAGGCTATTTGCAGAAGCGAAAATTATGTAATAGTCATTTATAGCTGAGTTTCAATAAAATTTGTTGTCAGTGATACGTTGTTTCGTTGTTGAAAGGCGAAAGCGAGGGGGAGGGTGAGAACAAAGAGTGAGGGAGGGGAGAGACGCTATTTCTCTCGAATCTCACGTGGGCCCGGACGTTTTGCGCCTGGCAAATCCCGGATTTTGAGAAAAATAACTGGTTGAGCAGTCTATCAATTGTATTACTGCTGACGTCATCGTCACTAGTTTTTGTCCTTTTTTTAATTGATTTGATTGTTTAAATAAATTCTTGAGGCCAACTCTTGAACTGATAAAAAGTGTGTTGAAATGCCCTGTTTTCTCTTTCCATTTTGCTGATAAAGCGCCTCCGAAAAAAGCAACAGCTCTAAAGGTATAGCCTCTGCCAAAGACGAAACTAACCTTCTGGTTACGTTTATATTAACTTGGATAAGATTACGTCTGAGACGCAGGCTACTACGTCGTTAATCTAGTACGAGTTTTAGCGGGAATGTCGTGGTGGCGGAAACAAGTTATCAAATGTTAGAATTTTATCATTTTGCCAACGTTTCTGGTAAAAAAAAACAGTCCAATGAAGCTTGTCGGGGGTGTCTATATATTTTTTGAGAATACGCGAGAAAACCTAAAGTCAAATCTCGTACTCGTAGTCGTTCTCGTCCTCGAATCTAAACGTCTCTGACGTCTTCCTTACCTTTAACCAACTCTGCAATTCAATTTTCTTTCCTCCAATACCACCACCACCACCAACGCATTTTTAATCATCTTCCCTCCAAACAACACCAAGACCGCATTGCCNCACGACCGCCTCCCCCCCCCCCCCCCTCCCCGTCGTTTTCCCGGTGTACAAGTTAACTCGCTCCCCCCTTACCGTCGCGCTCTACTATCTGAACGCCTGGAAAAGGCTACATTTCTATTGTCGTTTCTCCTCCACCACCACCACATTTTTTTTTCGTTTGTCCCAGGTTATCACTTATGAGCTTCACTTTCTTCTGAACACTTTTATATGACAGAAGCTTCAGCTGGTGCACCAAAACTGAATGACTGCAAGTGTTTTATTTCAACAAATGCTAGTACTTACAAATGAGAATAGAAGGCGCCACAGTTAGCTTAATTTTACTGCTCAGTAGTCAAATGCCAGAATGGTGAGGTTTTTTTCAAGATCGTACATTCGGATATTTTTGAATACGGAGTTTTCTTTTTCTCCGTTTTAGCCTTCCGTCCACACATAAACGGCGTTTTCGGGCACCAAAAACGCAGGTTTTCAAAAAATACTAGAATTACGCAGCTCAGCAATGGATGCTTTCGTATTTTCATAGTTTTAGCGTTCTCATCTGGACGACTGAAAACGAGCCAAAGCGCTATGAAAACGGGGGAATTGGATCTCCGGATAAGTGAGGACAGGGCATTAGCCTTAAAATCATTAATTTTTTTTTTTTTACGCTAACTGTTTGGAACGAGTAATATTTAGCTAACAACAGGAAAATATCGAGTTTTTTGATAATTTACACATCTACAGATAACATAAAGGTGATTTCACTGGACTGGCATTAAAATTTTGACTCTCGACTTCCGTCGTAAGTAGTCGATTTAAATCGTATTCTAGTGACGTCAATATATGGCGTGATGGTCATTAATATCTCTTACAATATTTCTCAGAATGAACCCTTAACCTCATTCTACCATGTAATAAGTCACTGTTAGCATAGTTGTTGACATATCTCGCACCGCACCAACTCCACATTGCGGAGACAATCGATGAAGGTACTGTATGCATGTGTATAGGTGTATCATAGATGAGGTAAATGGGGTCGCAGTCTGTGTAATATCGATATGAATATCAAGAACTGAATAGTGAAGTTTATCGGCCGTGATAACAGTTAACCGGCTCAAGGTGAGTGTTCAGTGTTTAATCACGTTCCTGTTTTGAATCAGTTTAACAAAAACTCAGAATCCTTGCGGCTGTAACTGCTATAAAAAGTATTCGATGGCGTCTCTTGATTTCGTCGTTTAGGGATCGAACATGGTAAAACAGTTTTCTTTCTGATGTCGTGTTTATTATATACTGGAAGACAAACCGTGGCCTTGGGTCAATGATTACGCTAACAACTGACGCTCTAGCATCAATAACGAAGACCTGAATAAATTCATTAAATCAACTGTAGTAAAGCAAATTAGACACCGCTGTATGATTCAAACCAACCCCTGTATCACCAATAATCTTTGCGGACAAAAAAGCTTACATTGCACTTTTATACGGTATAATAGGAACAGGAAGGCTATAATACATAACAACATTCATGGAGTTTTTTCGCTCACTACTCATTTCTACCAATCAGACTTATTTGACGTTCGATGCAAAATTTTTTAAAAACCATGGACGCAGCGTTTTTAAAGCATCCGTGAATTTACAAATATATGCGAATACGTGACATATATTCAGTGGAAAATGTTTACTTTAATTTACGCTTGTGTAAGCATAATCTTATGCAAAAGACAACTTTATTACAACAGTCTCCAACCTACATTACCATATGTTGTCAATGTTGCCTACGATCGATAACACACCTGGCCAGCAAAACCCTGGTTCTAAAGGTCCGTTATCGAAAATACCTAGCCGGGAAGGATGAAATAAACCGTTCTCACGGCTTAG